>JASCZI010271992.1:12658-49198 GCA_036250425.1 Stylosanthes scabra
CTGAGGGGGATTTCTAAAATAGATTGACATGGAAAAAACTATCGAATCCCATTTGCTCATGGGATGGGACTCATTTCTAATGAACTATACTAGATAGTCCACTTACAAGTTCTTAACTGTTTCTTTTTGAAATGACATTGCAAACTAATTTTGAAAAATGCTAATTGCTTCTATATATAATTCTCTCAATGAATGTAGTCCCCATTTTGGAGCCATCATGTGTACACTACTCATAGAAGCCATAGGGATCTTCTTGGTGGAGATCACTAGCAGAGAACTATCCTTGGAAGTTCAATGACTTAAGTTTGGTATAAGTTGGAAATGAGTCAGAATGTATGAGCTTTGGCCTTGACCTTCAGATGTTATCAACACTGCTGTGAGATGCAAGGTAAATAAATGTTTATAAATTTAATCCCATATATGAATATATCATCATCTGCAACATTCTATGTTCTTATTCTTCTTTTTAATAACAGATTCAGTAATGCTTTTGTGATGATGAGTTTTTTATATTCCTTACTATTTGATTCAATGGCTAAAATAATTAAGTTTGGTTAGCAATCAAATTTACATCTCATTTAATTAACTTAAGTAAATTTCTCTAGAATTAGTAGTATGACTATGCTATCATGGTACTACGTGAATGTCTACCCTTTATATGTCCTCTGTGCATGATTGAATGATAATAAAATAGTATGTTTGGAGGATGATCAAAAGTCTCTGGTGTGTTTTTTACAATGCTTCAATGTAATTAAAATCTTAAAACCTGAATGCTCCTATTGGTAGGTTTGTTTGCTTCTATATATGTTATTGCTTACTGGAATAGTAAAATTGAAGTCAGATATTATTCTTCCAACAATAAATATACATAAGTTTTCATATTCTTCTCCAAAACATATAAATAGTGACATTGAAATTATAAATCCCCTCCAAAAGTTTTCATATTCTTCTCCAAAACATTTACCTTTTCTATTCAATTTGAGAGTGAAACCCAAAAAAAAAAAAACGGAAGAGAATCTTAGAATACAAAATTTACTACACTATGTATGATGATGGTAGTTAGTGAAGTTGAATCATCTGATTAGATTTGAACTTTACATGAACTGCATAACTGGAATTATAATGGCTTGATTGCAGGGTCATCTAATTAAACGTAGCTATGTATGATGCACAACCCTTGTCACTGTCTGAGATTTTTTTCCCTGGACAATTTTCTTAGAAGATGGTAAAGACTCAGATAGAAACAAATTTTCTTTTGGCCTCTTCCTCTTTTAGCCTTTGAACCTGAGGAATACTTAACATACCTATATATGTTTGACTGAGACTATGTACAAGACTAAAAGCATGAAGATTTCAGATACGAATAATGGTGTTAGTTTAGCATTACCAATTTCAAAGACAAGACAAGGCCAGAGAAAGCAGATCAGAACAGCCAGGACTATCGATGAGCCACAGCATGAGAGGATCCATCTTAGGATTATTATTTGACTCAAAGAAATAGTAGAAAAAACCATACTCATAGAGTAAGTGTTCAGTTTCAAGCACAAAATGAAGGGGTCCTTGGAATCCTGGAAGGTATTTGGAGCTCAGCCTGTATGTGCTTTGATCCTTTTCAATGTGTGTGCACTGTAACTCTCTTTATGATTTAAAATTTTATATACAAATTTCTTATGTAATATTGTTCAATTAATGATTTAAGGTTACTAATCTTAACTTAAGTTAAGATGTTTCTTTTATATTCACTTGTATATTCACGCAACTATATTTCAGGTAACTAACTTTAAGTTCACTATTATAATAAAGTCATGTTATTATTAAACATAAAATATTATGTTCGGGAAGAAAGATTAAAACAATTTATTTACAAATTTATATACTTACTGGTACTTTTTATTATTCATTCATTTGCAACACAGTCAACACTCATTATACTTTGATTGCATCTTCCTAGCTAGCATGCAAAAAATCAACAAATAAAGGAGAACTATGAACCTTAATTATTTATTATGATGGCAAGATGTTAAGAAGTTTAGAATTTTTGTTTTGTATGCATGTTTAAATTAATGATTATAAGATTCTTTCGGGATTGGTTTGGTAATTAATATGATTCAAGGAAAAATTCGAAATGTAGGTTTACCTATTTGGACTCACACAATTTTTTAAAGAGATAATGTTCAAATTGATCCCTGAAAATATCGCGTTATTCATATTAGTCATCGAAAGATTTTATTAGTCATATTAGTCCCCTTCGATAACATCTTCAATTAAATTAGTTTTTCTACCAGTCAGATAATGACACGTTATCTTCAAAAGCCATGTGTCACGAAATGATTGGATGACGTGTCATCTATCAACCAGTCATTTTGTAATATATGTTATTTAATTGATAGAATGACCAATTTGACTAAAAATTGCATTTTTCAGGGACTAATATGACTAACAATATTTTTTGAAAACCAATTTAAATAATATAATATTTTTCAATGACCAATTTGAACATTAACCCATTTTTTAAAGATAAAAATTAGTTTAAAATAAATTTTAATTTAAAGAATATATATTTTATATAAAAATATATTATTTTATTATATATATCTAAAGCTTAATTAAATTTTTAAATATTTGAATTTGTATATTTATCACTTAAGTTGGTTGGCTCAACAACTCATCGCCACTCCTCGAGCCTGGCGCCAATCTCAGCCGCAATTGATGGAAAACAAACGCACTAGCCACTAGACCTCACGCATGACAATGTCTGTGCCAGTTTATAGTCCATTGTGTTCACTATTTATCCTTGTGCATTGTAATTTACGTGCCATGTTTTGACTCTTGGATTATCTACCAATAAATCTCAAGGTTCTTAATTACTTCCATTTGGTATTCCTCTTAATTTAACATGGAACAGCTTCCTAAATTATTATATATAGATAGATACTAAACTCGAATCTATATGAGGTTGGAAAATCTAATCAGATACCTACTAAACTATTCTAGCTAGTTTGCGTTTAAATGGTCAACGTCGATAAATAAGAATGTTTGGATTAGCACCGATCCTATCTCTGAATATCTTACATTATAGTTGCCATTAATGCACTGATACGTAAGAGTTATTTTTCTCTCGTATATTTGGATTGCGTGAAGTTATTAATATATAAAATCAAAAGTATACGGGATACACGCAGGGGTGAAATTAGACTAATTTTTTAGGGTTGTACTAAGTGGTTGACGCTTTGAACTATTCGGTAATTCCTTATGTGTTGAAGTAGTAATAATAAAAATACTTTTGATCTCTTAATTTTTTCTTTTAAAAAATGCATCAACGATTTTTAACTTGTCCATAATTCAAATGGTCAAATTGATTCTTAAAATTAAAAATGCATTTAGCAAAATGTGTAAATTACAATATATAATCTTAACAAAACATAAAAAGAATATATTCTAAATCAAAACAAATCAGATAGTAACATTGATAATACAAAATAATGAATTAAAAAATTACAAATACAAAGCAAATGAAGGAATATATCATATATACTAGCATACGGTTAAAAATTTAAAGTTATAAATATACAATCAATATATCATACTAAAGAAATTGGGAACAATTGCCCCTGTCACATCGTAACAATTGCCAAGAAACATTTCTATTTTCTAGTTAATGTTTTGCCTTTTAACTTTTTCTTATACATCACAAAATAAAAATGAAACTGAATTTATTAATTTTATATCATATATCATATTGTTATTCAAAACAAAATTACTAAACCCTAATACATTTATTCAAATCAAGAAAAAAATTAAAACTTGCTTTATCTATTTTATCATTTTATTATTTATTTATTATTTTATTTTATTAAATTAATTGAGTCAAAATAACATTAATATTTTTGACATATATACTTTTTTTTTGGATTTTTAAAATTATTGGCTTAATTATATTTGAGAAGGGAAATGTTTATTTTTTATTAAAAATTTAAATAATATTTAAGGGGAGGCTATTTTATTTTGGTTGGGAGGGCTATTACTATATAATTTTTTTATTTTAAACTGCAATTTATAAATTTGGGGGCGCTACTGCCCCTTAGCAACAAGACCCTTCGCCCCTGTATACACAATTACACATAGTTTGTTAGTTAATAAGAAGTCAATATATATTTTTTTTTATTATTCATTATTTCTTTAATTATACTCATGGACTCTTTAATATTGGCTCTCTAATATTATTTTATCTTAAAAAATAAATATAAGGTTCAAATGGCAATATGTATATTTCTCTTAGTATATGTCTTGTGATTTTGTGTACTTGAGGCACGCAGACAGCCGTTATTCTCTTTTTAAAAAATGAAAAAAGAAATTAGTAACTGTTATTAGAGAGTTATAAAGAGCTATAACTTATCCCAATTAGTTAAGCTAATCCGTAACACATTTCAACCAAGACAAGATTACTCTAAAAAAGTAAAAAACTTCTACTTTATCATAAATGTACAAAAGATAAGGAAAATAAACCACACCAATTAACAAGTAGATACATGCTTCTAAATTAACTACTGAAATTATCCTTTTGCAAGAACATAAAACAGAGGCTTTGAACATGAACAAATATCTATATTTTCAAAAAAAAAAATTACAAGTCATTCTTAAATGGCCAAAAGGTTACAACTTGTAACCATGAAATAAGAAAAGAAAATAGAAAAAGGTTAATAGATTTGAGAAAATAAAAGAAAAAACATAGTGAATGAACAAGAGAGTTTCTTCCTTCATATAATTGTTGGACAGATAGAAAAGAGAAGGGGAATGAAATTGGTGTGAGCCCTCTGAGCAGAGATAGTGTGACAGTGAGAGAGTGGTGACGGGTGTCTACGGCGACGGACGGAGGTATTTCCTCGACGCGGTGGATCCTAGACTACGCGGTGACTCTGGACGGCGGTGGCTCTAATAGTGGTGGAAGGCGGCCGTGAGTGTGAGAAATAATAAAATGGTGGTGGAGGGCGGGCGTGAGAGAGTGAAGAATACGATGGTGGTGGTGGCGAAAGGCGGAGGACTTATGGTGGAGGCGCCGGTATAGATGAGGGTTTGAGAGTGAGGGTTGAGGGAGGCAGAGATTGAGTGTGTGGGAGGCAAGGTTGAGGATAAAATGAAATTAGGGTTTTTTCAAAAGAGGCCCATAAAATTAAGCTGGTTGTAATGGACAATTTGATAACTAGTATAGGGATAGCAAAGTAAATTCAGCTTCTGTGAATAATTGATGACCGGATGTCAGCTGTATCATCATGTTACAGCGAAACAAATGTCTCATGGAAAAACTTTCCTATAATATATTATATATCTTTAACTAATGATAAAAATGGTTTATACTGAGGTTGTGTCATATTAATTGAATTTAATTGATAAAAAAAAAATTTATATTGAGGTTGTGTCATTTTTTTAATTATTATTTTGATGATGACATGTATGGAGAGGAGAATATAATCGCATCAAACTTCTCAAAAGAAACACTCGATAAAACATAAGAATTAGTCTGAGTCCATCATCTAATAAGATACCTTTCTAACCAAAAGAATTTATAATTATAGAAATATTAGAGTATCTAAACTTAAAAAAATCATATATTACTTATGTATAGATACTAATTGTACATACTAGTATTTTTCGTAATAATTTGCGGAACTATAAATGTTTTTAAAATAAATTATATGTCAATATTCAATCTTTTTCATGAAATTAAAAAAAAAATATACTAATATTTTAGTAATAAATATTAAAGAGTTTATCAAATTATAAAAAATAAATATATAGTATTTTCAATGGTGTTCATTATGGTAGTCACAAAAAAAAATTAATTACGTACAAAAGGAAATAATGTTTATTATGATGCATATAGTATTTATATAATTTTTACAACACTTAAAAAAGTGTAGCTATAACTAAAGTGATTCTTTTTACTATTTAACGTCACTTGTTAGTTTAAAAAATAAAAAGATGCTCTAAAAAATGTAAAAGAACTATAACTTTAATTTTAAATATTAATATGGTATCATAGATCATAATCAATATAATTATAGACAGCATAAACACTATCATATTAATATATAATATAATATATTTTTTTGTTTACCACTATGTTTTGGATCCTGTCCTGAGTTGGACTTTTTGTTTACCAATATAATTATGGCTTTGACTTCAATGGGGAAAGAAATTTTTAGTCCATGATGGACCAGATAAAAAGATACTGCATGGACGGTGCAGATTAAATCGTTAAAAGAAAAGGATAATTAGGGAATCTTACCTAAAGTTGTGAAAATTGCACAAAGATCATGCATGACGTGGTAATGGTAAAGGATTAGGCAATGCATCAATAGTGGATTAAGGGTTGTTGGACATGTGGGCTCGGACGAGTGATCCGTGTCTTCTATAGAAGAGGCCCTCTTCTTTATGTTGCTTTGGGCTGTAAGACACATAGGTGTGGTAGGGAATATAGGCTCAACAAGTGTATTAGATGGGCATGGAAGTAGTGAGTCAGGGGCATCCGTTAGTGGAAAAGAAAATGAACATGATATGTATAATAATATACTGAATACTCAACTCTTTATGAAGATGGGCCCAACAAGTGTATTAGACGTTTCTTGGAATGAATAGCTTCTGAGTTCCGTGACGTAAAACTTTTTTATTATATTCTGAATACTCAACTCTTTATGTATAATAATAATATTATTAATTAATGGGTCATGAAAAATATATTCTTAAGTTGTCAAAATTTAAATTATTTGTCATTTTTTTATGAAGTTATTAAATACTTATAGTATGTTATTAAGGGAAAATTAGTACTAAGGACTCTTTAGAATATTTAATTATTAAAATTGATTTTTTATATTTAATATTATTAAGAAGAATTAATTTTTATAATATTTAGAGATAAAGATCAAATTTTTTAATAAAAAGACAAATATACTTTTAGAGATTTTTTCGTTTATTTCCATCTAATAAACTTAATTTCTTTTTAATTATCTATTGTACCCAAATCTTTATTAACACATATTCATCTTCCATATAATCCTTAGGTGTTCTTATAAACCTAATTCCTTCTTATGAACAATTGCGTGCTCTTTTTGGTTTTGTGGACAATATGAAATTAGAGATAAGAAACAATGTAATCTTTAATGCAGCAATGATGTTTATATTTTTTTGTGTTAAATATGATATGTATGAAGGTGTACATTATACATGTAATATTACCGTTATTTATAATAGTGTATTTTAAACTTGAAAAATATTGTTGGTTAAAAATACATTTAACAGTAATGAATTTATTTTTATGTTAATTAAATTTTTTTGGTTAATTAATTAACTTTCAAAACACTTTTTTTCTCGCGAAGTTTCTTTTTTATTTATGAGGTAAATCGAAATCCAAGATGCATATCACCCTCATAGCTTTCTTTTAGTTTTAGGCCTCCAATTCTGCGCAACATTAGGTTAACTTCATCAGACATCATGTCAGCTTAAGAGATGATTAATCATATTCCTTCCTATTTGCATGACCACCCTTCTAAATGTGCTTATTTTGCCAAACCTCCCTCGTTCATGATGGACCAGAATATACAACCTAGACTGTACTCTAGCTATTTATATATAATATAAGAAAAATTCTACTATAAAAAAAAGAGATTGAGTGAATTAGGAAGATAGATGAAAAAAAGGGAGGAGTTCATTAATATTTTTTAAAAAAATTTGTCGTCAAATTATTGAAAAATAATAAAACTACTATTTATACAAATTATATATCTATAAATATAGTATATGATATATATTATATAGTTAATAGAAAAAAATAATGAAAAGAGATAGAGAATATGAGAGAGGATGCAAGAAGAGAGGGAAGGAAGGAGGGGCATAAAGGAAGATGATGAAAAAGGAAAATGATTAGTTAATTTTGAAATGAAATATTTTAGTTTAATTATAATAAGAGAGTTTTATAATGTTATAGAATTATAAATAGAGAAAGTCTATAAAATTAATAATATTGGTGGCCTATAATAGTTAATATTTTTTTTTTTTTTTTAACTTTTTTCATTTTTCTTTCCTCTCTTCTTCTTTCCTATTTTCAATTCTACTATCTTCCTAATTAAATTTATTGGTTTCTTAATAGCTTCTTAATGTTGATTATGTAGCATTATTCTTATAAATATTATAAATATCATAAAATATTATATTTTACATATTATATATATATTATAGATATAAGAGAGTAGGATGAGAGGAGAATAACTTTAAAAAATAAAAATAAAAAGGGAGGATGAAGGAGGAAGGAGGGAGATAGCTAGAGAAGGAGGTGAGGAGAAGAAAATGGAAAAAGTTCTAATTTTTTGAAAAAGATTTCATTTTAACTGCAATGTGAAAATTAAATGATATATGACATTTGATCGTAAAATAGTAGGGCAAAGTAATACGTATAGATCGATAAGAAGCAAAAAACAACCGGAGAACAATACCAAACATCACAAATAATACACAACTATTCCTATTCCTATTTTATCTTCGGCATAGCTGTTAACCAAACCGAAATTATCGGTACACATAAAAACTACATATACATAATTAAATCACTTGAAAAAGAAAAGGAAAAAAAAAAGACCCAGCCCGCACATAGAAATTTAGCTAAAAGGGAAGAGGAAGCTAAGATAATTCTTCACGTTTGACGATAAAAATTTGCAAGCTAAGTAGATTATTATAAGATAGCATGGGAGCTTAGTAAAGACATATATATATATATATATATATCTACCAAAGTGATGGCATTTTCTGAGCATTATTGTTGCATGATGGTGGCTCACGAGAAACAAACAACACAAGGGGCCGGGCGGGAGTGGTTCTCATGGGAGCAAAGAGTATGGTAGTAGCGAGAGCATGAAGGAACACCATAAAAATGAAGAGTGCCAACAAGGGCGTTGCTATGGACTTGACATAAACATGCACATCATATTCATTTTGTTGTTGTGGCTGGAACACTGATGATGCCTTCAAATAATTCTTCTCAAGAAGAAGCAAAAGCAAAAGGAAGATTACAGTGAGCAACAGAAAACATGTAACCGTCAATCTGATCTGCCGAGAAGAAAGCATGATTCCTAATTCCTAGGATAAGTTTGGAGAATTGAATTGAAAACTACCTTTAGCAACGTAACGGTATCCCGCTTCCATTATTATTACCCACTTTTCCATTAGCAACAATCATCACTTTCGTCCTGCGGGTCCCGCCGATTAACACCTAACCCCCCTTAGCTTCCTATCTCGCTGGATAGCATTATTCGATTATATTACTACTACAGTACTACTCTACTAGTGTTTTCACTTTTCACATCAAATTCTCCAGAAAAAAAAGACGTGCCCTTTTGAAAAACCTTGACCAATTGAATTCTTTCAAGACACGCCATGTATGTACCTTGTAAAATTTCAATGAAATTTGCGGAAATTTTATGTTTTCTTGCATTAAGGTAAAACACGCCAAACAAAAACGCCATGTACCACTACATTAGGAATGGAAATTGGATTGAAGGACAGAATAAAAGCTACTAGAAGCAGTGGAGAAAGAACGTACCCTGCTTATTAAATATTAATGTTTGAAATGCATGCCTGATATATTTATATCTATTGTGAGAAAGATGTTGTATTTACCTGAAAATAATAGAAAGAAAAATTATTAAATAGTTTTATATATTTGATTAATCAGTTAATATTTTTTAAAAAATATATTTTCAAATTCGTACTTATATTTTTTTTAGCAACCAAACATAAATCCAAGTAATAATAACTAACGAATCAAAAAAATCGCGATTTATTAAGGAAATTTTTTTTTAACGTTACTCTTTTATCCTTATTTCTTCTATTTTACAATTTCACATATTACCACAGGAGATCTACTTCTATCACTAGCTACACTAGCGCCGTGTTCTGCTATAGTTTTTTCTTGTGATTTAGTATTTTGCTAGAGTTTTATTTTGTATCATATTAGAGTTTTCTGTTGTGCTCTAGAGTTTTGTTAGAGTTTTCTTTTATGTCCTATTAAGATTTTCTCTCTTGTGCTCTAGTAGAGTTCGTCTGATGTTCTGTTTTCTCTTATTCATTTGGAGTACTCAGAAGATATTAAAAAAAAGTGAAGATTTGTGTTGAATAAGCTTATTAGAAGACTCTCTGCATTAATTTGTTGCACTCCGGACAATAGAGGCAGATTTCAAGATAATGTATCGTTCAAAATGACATAAGATGACATAAGAGTATTTTGCAGGAAGTGTTAGGGTTTGGAGAGATCCTTACCTTCCATAAACTGAAAGGATCTGTATATCCTACTTTTCCGAGAATGATTTTATCTATTAAACCAACAATCAATCTCGTGGAATTTAAATTGAGATATTGTGGTTTCTACAAAATCTTAAGGGTACTATGGTCTACGAAAAAAATATCCACGACTGCCTCTCAGCGCCAACATATCTTCGAAGCCGCATCGTACGAAAAAAATATCCACGACTGCCTCTCAGCGCCAACATATCTTCGAAGCCGCATCGTACGAAAAAAATATCCACGACTGCCTCTCAGCGCCAACATATCTTCGAATCCGCATCGTACGAAAAAAAATATCCACGACTGCCTCTCAGTACCAACATATCTTCGAAGCCGCATCGTACGAAAAAAATATCCACGACTGCCTCTCAGCGCCAACATATCTTCGAATCCGCATCGTACGAAAAAAAATATCCACGACTGCCTCTCAGTGCCAACATATCTTCGAAGCCGCATCGTCTGCAAATATTTAAGTTGGATCCAACTCATATGTATTTATTTTTTCTATTCAGTAAAATGAAATACAAATGGCTTTGGAAAAAAAAAAAAAAGCTACACTAGCGCGGTCACTACCAGCTTCCAATGATCGGCCGATGGGAACAACAACCTTTTGGTGGCCCTCCATGACTTTTTCGTCAACTTTTTATTTTATATTTATTGATTATGGATAACATAAATAAATAATTTTAAATATAAAAATATTTAGTGACAAATACTACTGGATCCTATATTTTTATCTAATGAGTAATTTATTTTTTCAACATATTAGTTTAAAATTAAAATTTAAATATATAATTTTATTCAAGTAAGAGTTATTTAAGATGTTTTACATTTTTTATAAAATAAATAAATAATATGTTATTTTTTTATTCTATTTTTTTTTGTTATATAAAAAAAATAAATGATATAATTTTTTTTCAATTTTTTATGATTGTCTTAAATCAAATTCAATGAAATTGAAAAGTAAAGAAGTATTAGTATGTATTTCACCCCAAAAAAGTATTTATTAAATTAATTATAAATCGATATGTTAGAAATAATAAATTAAAAGCAAAGATTTTATTTTTCCAAAAATATTAATAGTTTTTATATAAATTTAATAACTATTTTTTAAGGATGGTATCTAGGTCCGGCAGGTCCAGACTAATCCCTTACACCATATTGAATGCCTCTAAAATGAGATTTGGAGGACAAATTAAGAGTTAAAATAAGTTAGGTGGTCATTTTCAATATTCATTTGATATTTGTTTTATTTTATTGTTTTAGGTCCAATTGTAACTTGGCTCATTTTGTATTAGTCAATTTTGTGCTAGGGTTTTGATAATAAGAGATATAAAAAGCCTCTAAAATTTGTAGTCACTTTCAACCTAATTTGATGAATGAAAGTTTTAAGAGTTTTTTTGAGAAACTTGGGTGTGAATAGAGAGGTGGGTATATCCTTGGCTGTTGCATCAGGAAATTAAAATTAAGGTGGAATGATTCACATTTTTTCTTTAATTTTATCTTATTCTAGCTTTTGTTCCTTGTCAGTCCATTTCGGGGAATTTGACGTGGTTACATCCCCTCCTGTATATATGTCGCCACCAAAATTCGTATTCGAGACTAAATACTTAAATAATCCAAGCCAGTACCACAATTATGTTACGGGATATGATTTAATAACTATTAATTAACAGGAAAAGTTTAATGTTCAAAAGCGACTTTATTGGATTAAATCCAAATCCCGCCCATTCAAGTTCATATCAAATTTCAACACGAATTTCATGCCCCTAGAAAAAGGATCAACACCAAAACTAACTCAGACTTTATTAATTTTGTCAGTCTATCATATTTTTGGACTTGTATTAATAACCATATATAATTCAATTGGTTTATATATAATCTATGTCTCAATTGGGTTATAATTCAATCACGTACCCAGAAAGAATTGCAATATAATCATTGTTCGTTAATAGAGAGTAGTGTTTCCGCCGCGTGTAATACACCTGTCGGGGAGAAAAAAAAGACTCGGTTGAGAATTAATTGTTAAAATAAGTATATATGTAGTGATATATGTTATAAAACTAAATTTGTTTATTGTTTTATACAAAATATAAAACTAAAATAATCAAAATTACTAAAATACCCATTAATGGGTCACGCGTTTTACCCTTCACCATTTTAACTCAAAGACAAAGCTACTGGTAAGGTTCTTTCCCTTTCAACATAATTGCTTCGTTCTTGCTATTGTCCCGGAGTACTCCAAGCTGGTTGGCCATGGCTTAGCTTTCACCATAGCCATCTCAAAGGATCCCAAAGCTTCGCCCAAGCCAGTATTTGGGTCTTTTAAACCCAAACCATGTCGGTAATTTCACTAACCATCTCTTTGCTGTTGAGTTTGACACTGTTCAAGACTGAGTTCGGTGATATAAATGATAACCTTTTTGGGATTGATATCAATAGATTGCAATCCTATGCTTCCGTTGACGCAAGTTATTTGAGAAAAAAAATACAAAAAAGAATAGAATCCGTTCTCAGAAATTTTAGTCTCATGTGTTATCAATTTTTAAGTAATGCTGGACTGAAATTTTGTATCATAGACTATTAGACTGAAATTTTAATTCAAATTTCTAGCTATTAATCACAATGTTAAATCTAAATTTCTCCATTTCAGGCGCATCATGAATATTTCAGAGTTTGAAGAAAATAATAAGAAACTAAAAGGATATTCATTTCAACTATAACATACATGATTACTCTCAACAATAGAGAGAACGTGACATAATTTTTGTTCTAAAGAACTCAAGGAAGATACCGTGACTATAATAACATGATAAAATTTATAATTGCAGACATATTATAGTAACTAGACTTATAAAAAGAAGAAGAAAGATAATACATTACCTGTGTATAGATTGTATTGTATATTAGTTATGTGCTTTATTAGTTTATTACACGAGGGTATATTAATAACAAGAGTTTAATTTTAGGTTAATGTACTCAGTGTAAAATTTTACACAAAGTCATGTAATTATATTTACTTTTACCAATCATAAAGTTTTTTTTTAAAAAAATTCTCATATGTGTATCAAAATTAAATTCTAATAACAATAGATAGAGAGAAGAGAATAATATGATGAATCCAAAGTGATTATACAGCATTTAATTATAATAAAAAAAACTGTTACTTAAAAAAAAATACAAGACCCAACCAAGGATAGGGAAATTGTTTATTTTAAAGGGAGAAGGAAGATGCTCCTTCCCTGGGCTATTCAAGGTTTCAGGACGATAAAAATCTGCAAGCCAAGAAGATTATAAGATACTTGTAACCTTGGTAAAGATATATATTCTGACCAATTATTGGCTTGATTCCTGATGGGAAGCAAAGAACACAAGGCGAATGGTTCTTGGACCAAAGAGTATGGTAGTAGTGACAGCATAAAGGAACACCATAAAAATGAACAACGCCAACAAGGGCATTGCTATGGAGTTGACATAAACATGGACATATTCTTTTTGTTGTGGCTGGAATAATACTGATGCCGTTAAATAATTCTTCTCAAGAAGAAGCGGTTTCGGGATGGTGGGTGTGACCAACAGCACAAGCAAAAGGCAGATTATGGTGAAAGATAGCAAATGTGTAACCGTTGAAGAAAGCATGTTTTGGGAGGTGATAAGTTTTGAAAATTCAGATCACTTTGTCAGGGATATCCTATTTTCTTTATTAGGCCTGGTACCTTTCCATTAATTAAATAACGCGTAAATTTCTTTACCCTGGTCCCACAATTCAGGTCAGGATATTATTGTTAATGAAAAAGTATACTAATTTTCTAATCAATAAATTAATTAATAATTATCAAAAAAAAATTGATCAATAAAAAATAATATATCTAAAATTATTATTTATGAAATATTTAAAATTAAAAACAAAACATTTGAAAAAATAAATAAATATTCAATTTAAATATTGAGTGATATTAGTTGAATTTTTATTAATTATTTAATATATATATATTTAAAATAATAAAAATTAGAGAATCAATAAATTATGAATTATAGGGAATAATACGTAATTTATATAAATTGTGAATGATAATTTTGGATATATGAATTAAAAATGATAACTCATATAAATTTTGGATGATAACTTAATTATGAATAATATTGATTATGTAACATTGTTGATTTGAAATATATACTCAAATTAATATAAAAAATTATGAGGTGGACAGTGGACACTTTAATGTGTATCGAAATTAATTATCAAATTAATTACTAAGTTCAGTAGAATTCAGATACTTTATTACTCCTTCCTTCAAAGCTTTTGCGGTTGCAGTGATTGTTCTCTCATTCTTTGTCACGCTGCCCTTCTCACACATCTCTTTGTCACATATCTCTTTCGTTCTCAGTTCCTTTTATTTTTCTTGCAGTAAGAGATTCATAATTTTGCAGAAAGAAAAAATTAGTTCATTGGTCGCAAAAATCATCATTCGAGTTTTTTTATCCACTTTGATTTGGAAAAGAAACGAGGAATTAATTTATAAAATAAGAAAGTAAATTTAATTATTTTAGTCACATCACAAAAAATATTACTAGTAATCAATAACAATTCAATCAATATCAGCAATAATTTAAATTAGATATTTTATTTTCTTAGATTCTGGATGTTTTGTTTCTAAAAAAAAATTTACGAAATTATATTTAATTTTCATAAGTTTTTTATTATATCTTTGGTATAAAACGTTCTATTTTTAACCTTTTGAATATTCTCCTTTTAAATTTAATTTGTTGACTGATTTGTTAGATAACAAAATATTAATTACCTATAATTTTTTTAATTTAATACCTATAATTTCATATACATAACATCTATATAACATTTGTAATTGTATATTTACAATATTTAATATTATATATTTATTTGAACAATAATTAATAAATACATATAAAAGCCAAAATAGGCAATTTTTCACCTATAACTATCTCACTATAACTACTAAATAATTTCTTTAAAAAATATTTTTTTATAAAAATTCCTTAAAGAATATATGACTATTTTTTGGTGACTACATATGACTATTTTTTAATAATATAACAATAAATTAACGTATTAATTTCTATTTAAATTGTGCCAACAAAAGTTGGTATCTAATACCTTGCTTTCAATTAAATGGATAGGAGAACAATCACCTAAAATTTGTAAGAAAAATGATAGATGATTAAACTTTTTATTCAATCAATTCTAATGGAATTACAAAATATATTATTACACATCTTTAACGATGAAAATGGTTTATATTTAGATTGTGCTATCTTGATTGAATTTAATTAATAAAAAATTCGTATGTGTAGCCTAACTGCCTAACCCAATTTATAATTACAGAAATATTAGAGTATCTAGACTTAAAAAGATCATATACTATTATACTAATTGTATATATTATTACACGAGGGTAAACTAACACATAGATCGATAAGAAAATAATATGATCAATCAAACCGAAGTATTTTTGCTTTAGCTTTTAAAGAGAATGAGCTAAACACATTTAAGCGGAGCAAAAACAACCGGAGAACAACACCAAACAACACAAATACACAACTATTCCTATCCCTATTTTATTATCTTCGGCATAGCCATCAATCAAACCGAAATTATTGGCACACATAAAAACTACATATACAAAATTAAATCACTTGAAAAAGACAAAAAAGAAAATAAAAAAAAACTCACAAATAATTAAATTCTTTACGCGAAGTTTGCAGTTTAAAATTATCAAATTATAATTTAATCAAATATATTAAATTACTTTATAATTTTTCACTGCCAACTTCATATAAAAAGAAATATACCTAAGTTTTCATCTTAAAATATTAGGAAACAATTCCTCTGATCTAAAATTGCTTATTAAGAAAAATATAATATTCTAATCACTTTTGAAATAAACAATGATTAAAAAGTTATAATTCCAACCTACCAGATAGTAATAAGAAGATTATTATATGATACCATGGGAGTTTAGTAAAGAACTAAAGATACATCTACCAAAGTGATGGGATTTTCTGAACATTGTTGTTTGATTAGTGACGAGAAGCGAACAACACAAGGGGAGTGGTGGTTCTTGGAGCAAAGAGTATGGTAGTAGCGAGAGCATGAAGGAACACCATAAAAATGAAGAGCGCCAACAAGGGCATTGCTATGGACTTGACATAAACATGCACATCATATTCATTTTGTTGTGGTGGCTGGAACACTGATGGCGTCAAATAATTCTTGTCAAGAAGAAGCGGTTTCACTAACAATAACAGAAAAAGGAAGATTACGGTGAATAATAACAGAAAACATGTAACCGTTGATCTGGTGTTAGGTAGTCCATCAACACCTGTATGGGACCGAGAAGAAAGCATGATTCGGAGGAGGTGATAAGTTTTGAAGATCGAAACTACTTTTTGCAATGTTATCCACTTATCCCACTTCCATTACCTGCTCTTCCATTAACAACAAAACGCTTCATTTTCCTCCAGCGGGTCCCGCGGAACCCTTAAAGTCAGCTTAACAAGTCCTCCCTCTCAGCTGGATGGCATTTTCTCCATATAATTTAATAGTTATAGGTACTTATAATTTTTTATTTATTTATAAATAATTATTATATTAAATATTATAAATATTAAATTAAATAAATAACTTTATATTATGAGTATACATTATTTCTTCTATATGTCAGTAGTATTTTAACGTCAAACTCCTGTAAAAAAGACGTGCTCTTTTGAAAAACCTTAACTAATTGAATTATTTCTAGACACGCCATGTATTTTGTAAAATTTCAACGAAATTTGTTCAAAAGTTAGTTTTCTTGCTGTAAGATAAAACGCGTCATCTAAATACGAAAATAGATCCTTTTATTTTTTTTAACATTTTTTTTATAAAATGTAATTTTTCATCATTTATTATCTTCTTTCATATATTTAATATTGATCACACTTAATAAATATAAGGTGAGAGATTACACCTTATAATAATACTTGAGAAATAAAAATTGAGAGAATCCACTTTATGTAAACCCTACATTAGATCAGAAAATTGGATGCAAGGATAGAACAACTAGAAGCAGTGAAGAAAGAACTTACCCTGCTTAAATGTTTGAAATGTATGCATGATAGCTAGGTAATTAATAATATATTTATGTCGATTGTTTTTTGGGTGTCTTTATTTATATGTATTGTGTGATAAAGATGTTGTATTCAGCTGAAAATAATAGAAAAAAAATTACTAAATAATGTTATATATTTGATTATAAACAGTTGGTTATTTTTTATAAAGATGTTTTCAAAATTTTTACAACGATCCTACGTCAAAAAAATCTAACAAATAATAACTAATAATTAAACATAATTCAATTTATTCACAACTTTTATGTTGCATTTGTTCCTTTACCGTATTTTTTCTTATTTTATTTATCTTTTCAACATCCTAATTTCACCTACCATATCTATCTTCACCACTAGCCACCGCAAGCAATTTTTCTGGCTACCATAGCAGCCGGAGGCAACGACTTTTTGGGTGCCTTCTGATTCGATAACAACTTTTTCATCACTCACTGCTATCCATTAATATTGTGTCATTAGTAATATGCATATTTAAAGTTTTGAATGATCTTTTTCTAAATTTTCGGATCATCTGCTTGTTAGAAAAAAAATATTGACTAATTATTAACTATATCTTTATCAATTACTAACATTTTTTTTACATTTGCCTTGAATTTAAACCAACATTAATTAATTAGTGTTTTAGTTTTTTCTACTAAAATTATTATACTCCTAACATTTTCTTTTTCTTCTTCTTAAAGTAATTACATATAATTTTTTAGAAAAATGAAACATATTTGAAAAAATAAAATTCAGTTTAAATTATTCGATATTTATTATTATTTATAAAAATAAATAGATAATATATATATCAAATTAAATCGATAATTTTTTTTTGGACACGATCCATTAAAAAAACAGATAATTTTTTGTACTGAGATCACTTTGACAAACTTTTTTACCAAATGACGTGTCAATTTCGTCCAACGGATCCTTAAGTCAGTTTAATAAAACCCCTTTCGCTCGCTGGATTATATTAGTGGTATTTTAAAAGTATTGTTAAGTATTTAATATTATGGAAGACTGAATTTTAAGAATCTCCAATATTCATTTTGGCTCAAAATTTGAAGCGCTGTCGTCATCTTTTAGTCTTATGGAAACAGCTGAATAGAAATAATTCAAGGAAGAAAATTGATGAATTGAATGAGAAGCTGAATCAATTACGTGCTCAGGGTATTCATGGAGGCAGCGACTTATTAATACTAGATGCTCAACTTGAAGATGAACTCGTAAAAAACGAAAACTATTGCAAGTGATTCAAAGAGGGAATCGTAATACTAAATTTTTGCATAAGAAATTCTAATAAGTCAAAAATCGAAAAAATAAAATCTAGGGACTGGTTGGAGATGACGGTGTTATGACTTATTATTTTAGCAATACTTGTAGGTTCTTAATTATTTTAAGAATATTTTTTCAACTACCAATCAATTTGATCCTTGAGACATGTGTTTGACGATCTTAGTCCCTCAGTTACAACTGCAATAAATCGGTGCCTAGCTAAACCTGTGTCCTTAGAAGAAACTAAACGAACTACATTATTAGTGTTTGTTCACAGAGTGCGTGATGATGGTTTTACTTTTACTGTCAATATTTTTTTTTTTTTAATTTTACTGGCGTATTATTGGCAATAATGTCTCCACAGCAATGGGAAGTTTCTTTGGTGGGGGAAAGATTTTTTTTTTTTTGTGACCGGTGATGGAAAGATTTTAAAAATCTTTAATCATAGTCAAATCTATTTAATTCTCAAAATTTCTAATGCTAGATGCCTAGATACATGAATCTGGTCAGACTTATCAATTTAATTACCATCATCTTTTATAAAATTATTTCTAAAATTTTGATTCATAGACTTCAAAATTTTATGAATAATCTCATCATTAGAATACTAAGAGAGCTTTTTTAAAAGGGCGCTTAATCTCTCACAATATACTTATAGTGCATGAACGTATATGCATTATTTAAAGACAAAAAAATCGATTTATCTTATGAGATAGACTATTAAATTAGATATGAGCAAGATATAATAGAGTCGAGTAAAATTTCCTATAGTTTATTATGAAAAAAAGGATTTTGGTGACAGATAAATCTCTTGGATTCAAAATTATGTTACTTCTTTTTCTTATTCTGTTCGTACGGAAGATCAACCATATGATTTTTTTAAACCAACAAAAAAAATTTATCCAGGAGAATCATTGTCTCTCTATCTTTTCTTATTTTTTTGCAGAAGATTTTTCCAATCTAATACACACTTAGAGCAAAACAATCTTAGTTAGAATATTCAGATTTATAAAAAGAGTCCAACAATTTCACATTTCACATCAATGTAATATACATTGAAAATTAGTTAAATAATATATATATAGTCTATTTTAATAACTAATTTTAATTTAATATATACATAAAGAGTAATATTCAACTTTTTCCAATCAATATTAGCAATCTTTATTATTTTATTTATTTTAAATTTCATAAGCTAAATTATAAATAGCTAACTCTGAAATCTAAATCATAAACTTTTAACTCTAACTCTAAATTGTTAACTACTTAAAAGTTGGTTCTTATTATACTTTTTCACATAATATTTTTGTTAAGGAACACACTCCAATAAAAATATTAAAAACGTCTGTATATAAAAGACTTTTTATATTATCCATTGAAGTTATAATATTTTAATTTTTTATATATAGTATATTTTATCCACTCACACAATAATTAAAGAATATAAAATAATATAACTTTTATTCTAACAATAATTAACGAATGCATAATAAGATAATTTTATACTGCTTTTAGATAATATTTTAGTCTCCTAAACACTTTTTCTACAAATACTCGTTATAGAGGTAAATTTGAGTAATGTTTAAAATTTTATTTAGTATGTATATATTATCATTTTTTCACAATAATATTACCAATTATTCTACCCATAGTTAAAAAATACAAAATAAAGTAATCTTTATCTCAGCGGTAATTAAAGAATACAACATCATATATAATTTTATATTTTCTATATCAACTTTTAATTGTCTTTTAAATATTAATTCTTTTTAAAATATGTATAAGTCTATTTGTCAATTTAGTTTGACGACAACAAAATTTGATGAGTGGGTGGTTGAAGTGTGTTGTTATAACCTTTAGTGATTGAAATAATTTTTATAAATATGAGAATAATTTGACTAAATTTGGTTGTATATATAGTATTTTTTTTTTAAAAAATTCTTTTACTGACGTGTGTAGTAATCCACTACTAACATGTGTGTTTTTATATATATGTATATTAAATTAGATTGAGATACCAAAATAAATATTAAATTAGATTTCTAGATAGACATATGCCATGTATCTTCTAATAAAATGTATGTCAATGAACCGTGTGGAAAATTTATACTTTCCTACATTAAGATAAAGAGTTATTTTAAGTGAATATTAAAATCTAACTATTAAAATTAAATTAATTATTGGAATAGAATATGTTGAAATATAAAGTTACTATATATTATAAAAAAGTTAAATCATATCTTAACTAATTTTGAAGGTTAATTTTAATATAAAATTGAACAATTTGATATATTTAATTAATGAGTTAATTTTTTTCATAAAGATATTTTTAAATTACCACTTATATTATTTTTTACATATACCTTGAATTTAAACTAACATTAATTAGCATTTTACTTTTTCTACTAATAAAGTTATATATTATACTCCTAACAATTTCTTTTTCTTAAAAGTAATTATTTAATTTTAAAAAATATTTAAAAGACAATAAAAACTAGCTCAATTTTTTTATTTTATATTCATTAATTATTAAAAAAATAAAATACTCTTAGAATGTAATAAATATATAATTAATAAATAAAATAAATTTAATTTATATTATAATCTTTCTAATATTAAAATTTTGTTAATCGTCTCCACTAGCTAGTAGTGTCATCATATGTCCACACTAGTTATTTACCCAAAAAAAATTTCCACACTAGTTGAAAAAACCAGGCAAAGCTGATGTAGTGCTGTCCCACCTCTCCTTCTTTCCTTAATTCCTCGAAAAGGATGCCTCGTAGCTTCTAGGTTTTTTACAAGGAAACAGGGACATTAGTTTCAAACTAATAAAGGTTTCATTCTCTGGAGATCCGTTTCCTTGTTACTTCTTTCCTTCTTCTCTGATCTTCCTTCATTCTCCTCCTTGCGAGGTTTCTCTATTATTATTAGAGTATTTCTTCTTCTTCTTCTTTTTCTTTTTATTTTTTATTTTTTTATGTTTTTAATTAATTAACTAAGAAACACTTACTACGTACGTAGGTGCTGATTTGAAAATAATCGTGTGGATGGAGCTAGAAGAAGCTGATGCTGGGATGCAGATACAACCAGGGGCTCCTGATAACGGTTACTCGAGTGACAGTGTAAACCACTGAAAACTATTTTTGAGAAGAGGCAACACACTGGATCCGATGATGACATATTTTTTCTCTTCATTGAAACATGATATTTGATCAATTTTAATAACTTTATTATTATTTTTTCAACCACCAGCAGCTGCATGGAACCCTAGAGATTACCATGGAAAATACGGCAAATGACTCATCACAACCAGGGGCACTCCAACAACATACTAAACGCCGTTCTCATCCGGTGAGTTATATATATGTTTTCATTTCAGACTACTTCCATGGGATTAGAACGTGCGATGGTATGTAATTGGTGCATGCAAGTGTGGTCCTAGTTTTTACTCTAATTTGGAATACTCAAACAGAATTGTAATTTGTAAAATCGTAAGACGGAAATTATATATATAAAGAAATAAAATTTTGATAAAATAAAATAAATTTTATAATTAAATATCAAATTAATATATCATATGCCATGGCTCATAAACTTCGTATAAGACTTCTTCGTGTCAAGAAAAAGGTTAGACTAAGATTATTTCATAATAATAATAAAACAAGAGTCCAGTTTCAAAAAAAAATAATAATAACAAGAATTCAGTTAAAACTTAAAAGACTAAAAGTGCAAAATAATAAAATAAAATAATCCAATCGATCTCATCATTCTCCACTAGCGTCTTCTTCAATCTCTAATCCCTCAAAATTCCCGTTTCTCACGGCCATATATAGCAGCATCACAACTTTATCTTTCTTACCCTTAATTGTTTTGCTCAAAATAGTAAACTTGTCATTTGCCAACACATTCTCTTCCTCTTCTAATATAACTTGCAAACACATTCTCTTCTTCTTCTAATATAACTACCGAAGTGAAGTGATGAAATAGAGAAAGAGACATGGTGGGTTTCATATTTCAGAGGCAAAGAGACCGAAAAAGGTAAAAATAAAAAAAAAAATATCTAGGATTTTAGCATCTATTTCTCAACAGATTAGGCCTCAATTTTGGGTTGCAATTTTGATTCAACAACAAAACCAAACACTTGGGCTGTTTTAATTTCCAGAAACTTGGGTCGCTTTCAGAGCTGTCATTCTAACGAGTTTGCGAATTTTCTCTACATTTCTATCCAAAAGCAACTCTACAAATTCGAATACCAAAATCATGACGAAAGGAGGAGTAGAAACATAAAATCACACGTTTTAGCGAGTTAACTCGCGGTTTTGTCTACCTTGATCGTAGCTAACTGTGAGGTTAGGTCTCTTTTTATTTATTTACTTTTTTAGATGACTCTCCTTTTATATATTAAATGTAAATGTATGTATTTCTAAAAATGTCACTACCTACGACCCCTTATAAAATATATAATTTGTTCTTTTATAAATTTAACAATAATATATATACATTTTAAGTCTAGTCTACCAAAATGTTTTCAATGATAATAATAATAATTAAATTATAAAAAATATTTATTAAAAGATTTTATATGTTGACTGTCTTGTTTTATTTTTAGGGAAAAATTTGGTAGTAATAATTTGATAATATAGATCATCACAATTTTTTATTTTGATTTTTGCTTTTTACTTAAAATTTATTATTGAATTAAATGATTTTAAATTATATCTACCTATCGTTAGTTTATGATTCTCTATTTTTTAAATAATCTTTTATTTAAAAAAGACCACGCACATATTGCTATATATGTACTCATATACGTACTTAGCAGCGATGTGCATGAATTAAACTATTTTAAATAGTTTAAAAATTGAACTAAACAATAAAAAATAGTTTTAACTTGTAAACATTTTTGGTTATTTTATTTAAAAGACTAGTTGATAACAATTTCAATTCAGTTTAGTTGAATCAGTTTATTTTCACACCCCTCAGGCGGCGTCCGATAAGAATAATATTGAGGGGACGGAGGATCCCAGTGGTGATTTGGTTAAGGAACCGCTGAAGTCGGAGTGCAAAGCCCGAAACTTGAAAGGTTTTGGAAATTATGCATATTCAAGGGTGAACGATATTGAGCCTAAAGTTCATCGTCTTTTATTGATGGGGTGTTGTGGTTTCCTTGTTTATCTAGTGATGTTGTACTCGGGTGGTAACTCCCCAGCAAAGTTGGAGCAAATAAGTGCTAGTGTAGCCATTCTTGAGTTCCTTCACGACATTGTTTGGACGTCCTTGTTCCTCCTAATTTATCTTCTAGCTTGGCTCTTCCTTTGGCCATTGCACTTTGAAGCCAAAGTCTTTGTTGGGCTCCTTTTGACAGCTTCGCCAATCTTTTATGTGGATGCGCTCGCAGGTAAAGCCTCGGGGGTTAGTGTGTTGTTCGGCTTCTTCAGTTTGCCACTCATATGCCTTGTTTTGTCAGCATCTCTCGCCCTTGCCTTCCTTTGCGGTTCAATCATTGTGTTCACTAGTTACTCAAGCTGGAAACGAGGAAAAGAGAAAGACATCATGCTCGACTATGCCATTTCACTGCAAAAGATCACTACTGTTGATGATTGAGGTTTTTCAAATTATGCCATTTCCCTCCTAAGTGTATATATATATATGGGCAGCTGAGGTGCTGATTCAAGTAGTGGATATGCTTGTCTTCAAGTTGCTGCACATGGATTCCATTCTCAGCATAGGCTGAGTGTGGTTGAAGAGCCCTTTAGTGTGTGTGAGTGTGGGTGTGTGAGTAGAGTGTAATGTAAATATATATATATATATATATATTGAAGTTTGTATAAATAAATCTTCTTTCCAAAAATTACAAAAATATCATGATGTTTATTATATTATATTATTTACTTTGTGCTTTTTGTATGTATTTAAAATTTGTAAACACTAACTTCTTTTGTTTTATTATTTAAGTTTGTGTCTGTTTTACTTTATTTGCTATTGATATTTGACTATTATAAAATTATAAAAAAAATGTTTTACAAAAAGGAAATAAATTAAAAAAACTAAAATTAACTTATAAAATTATTATTTTACTTGTATTAGAAATTGAAAATTTTGAATTTAATTTAAAAAAGACTATTAACATTGCAAAAAAGGTTTAAGGATTAGTAATTTTCATTTAATACAGTGTATTGATATGTTTGAGCTTTTTTTTCAATAAACCTATTACTAAAATCGGCGATTGAAATAAGTCATTATGTATTTATATAAAAATACATATATAATTTTATTATTTTTATATATATTTTATATTTTAATATTTATTACATGCTAGTAATTAATTTTGCTGTACAAATAGCATAATATTTTTTATATATTAACTTTTAAAAATATACTGGCTATTGATTAAGAGGTGATCAAAAATAATAAATTGTTAGCTCTTGGCACTAATATAGTGTTATTAATTGAAATTATCATAATATCCCTTTTAAGATTACAGTTGCGTGCTTAATTGTATTGAAATATGAAAACTTTAATTTCATTATAAAAAAAATAAGAATAAAAATATCTTTAATCTAAAAGATTAAACTCACCTTTAAGAGTATGGTTATTTAATTTAAATTAGACATTAGATTTAATTTTAAGAGGACTAAAATACATTTTTAGTTACTTTTTCAAAGGGCATTTTTTAGAGTTAGAGTTGTTTGAATATTTAAAGATTACTAGATTAGATATTTGTAGTTGATTTTATATAGATAAAATTACACTTTTAAAGATTAATATTTAAAACTCAAATATTCATATAAAATTAATGAAAAGAGACAAAATAAATACACATTTGTTTAAGATTAATTAATCTTGACCCGATGCTAGTGCCGTTGAAGGATCCTACTTAATCTTTATTTATTGTTGTTGTAATAATGGTAGAACTGTTATGTAAGGTGTCAAATAGATCGCGATTAACACGCTAAAGAAGATGGATTTGGTTAGAATTTGAAGATCACCACAATAAATAAATTCGTCTAACGCGCTTCGTTTAACACGCGGATTTTGGTGGGCTTCGGCGAGGTAAGACGGACTAGTCCGTTGAACTTTTTTTCTCGTTCTTTTTTAAATATTAAGAAAATAATTAGTTAATTAGTAAAAATATTATAATTTATTAAAATATTAGTGAAATTATATTTAGAAAATAATGTTTATTAATTATATATTTTGGATAATATTTAATTAAATATTATAAATTATTAAAATGTTTATGAAATTATATATTTTTTAAATAAATTTAACGCGGGACAGGATAAGATTTCAAGACCGCCATAATAGGTGAGGCGGGGCAGACTAACATGTTTGACACGCCTGTTGTTATGTATCTTCTTATTGAAGTTCTCACTTCCTTACCTGAGTTTTGTGCGTCTTAAATGATAAAAATTAAAAAAAAATTACACGTTTATGTTCAATGTTAGTTGTTTAAATGAATTAAAAATTAGAAATTTAAATATAATATTAAAAAACTAAAATATCTGGTTTAATATTAACTTTGAAAATATCATCAAAATAATGTTCTTTAGGTTTAATGTTGTTTAATGATTTTACCCATTTATTTTCAAAAATTCGTATTCTTAAAGATAAAAATAACTAAAAAGATTCACAATAATTTGCAAAATTAATAACTAATTTGGTTATTATTGAAAGTCATGAACGTTTTAGAAACACCATGGAAAATTTAAAGATCATTTTTAGCATTTATTATAAAATTTAAATGTTTTTAAAAAACTAAAATACATTTTTAGGTTATTTTAAAATAATAACAAAAATATTCCTTGTACATACATTTAAGATTTTTTTTATGGAATATGATTTTAATGGGTCAAAATACACTATTTACTGCTTAGAATTAATTTTAAATACTAAGAGTTCTTTTACAATTAAGTTTGATTATTAAAATACAATACTGCTTTTTATATATTTATTTATCATAATCAAGTTCAATCAAACATTTTAAATCTATTTTTATAAAATAAAGAGTGAAAAACACGCACGTTAACTTCTTCACGTTTGTGCAACTTTATCTACTACTCCTATACCTCCTCATCCTCCTTCTTCTTGCTATTGCGTCACCACCACTATTGCCATCACTGCTGTCGTTGTCATCGTCGCTGTCGCCGCCATCATTATCATTGTCGTTGCTGCCTCCCCATCATTGTAATTTTCTTTTTCCTCTTCTTCCATTTTCTCTTTTTTTTTTCTCATTTTTCCTCCTCATCTGATATGGTGGTGGTGTTGTTGTAGGTGGTGGCGGTACTCCTCTTCTTCTTTTTCTTCTTAAAACAACTAGATTTATTTTAAAAAATTTTGTTGAAAAATAGAACTGAATTTCGTTGAAAAAATAAATTGAATTTCGTTGAAAATATAATCGAATTTATTTGAAAAATAGAAACAAATTTCTTTAAAAAAGAGAACTAGACTTCTTCTTCTTCATTGTTCTTTTAACAAAAGTGAACTTATTTTTGAAGGAAAAATGAAATAAATTTTGTTGAAAAACTGAACCGAATTCCGTTACAAAAAATGATTTGCATTTCGTTGAAAAATAGAACCGGATTTCATTGAAAAAACGAAATGCATTTCGTTATAAACACGAACCGGGTTTCTTTCTCCTCTTCTTCATCATCTACTTCTCCTTCTCCTCTTCCATTGTGTTCATTCTCTTTCTCCTTCTTCTTCTTCACGCTGTTATCTTCTTCTCCATTGCCAGTGCCGCTGCCTCCTCCTTGTTGCTGCCGCCGGCTGTCGTCGTCATTGTTGCTGCTATTGTGGTCGTCCTCGTCTTCTTCTTTTTCATCATTGTTGTTGTGGTGTTGATGTCGCCTTCTTCTTCTATGCGTTGGAAAAAAAAGCCGTGAAAAACACATGAATAAAAGTAGCTTGGTTAGACTTGTTAAAATGTTTGGTTGCGTAGAGTTATTGTATTAAAATAATTAGAAAAAAAGTTAAAATTCCAGTTTGACATACTAAAATATTCTTTTCCTTAACTTCAAGGCTTTGTCTAAGGTGGACTTGGTTTATGATGAACAAGGTGGAATATTCTTAAATGAGTGGTTGATAATGGTTATGATTTTATAATTAATAATAAAAATAAAATATAAAAAAATTTTCAACCGCTCATTTTAAAAAAATATTCTATCTAGTCTACCATGAACATGGTCCATTATAGAATTCTCCTAACTTCAGAGACAAAATATCCTTATCAAGATTAATGACTGATTCACAGACACAAGCAACTAATCCAACAACAAACTATATAATAATTAACGTTAGTAAAAGTTTAATGTTCAAAAGCGACTTTATTGGATTGAATCCAAATCCAGCTCATTCAAGTTCATATCAAATTTCAACAGGCCTTTCATGCTCCTAGAAAAGGATCAACACCATAGCTGATCTAGTCTGAGTTATCCAACTTCATTAATTTTGTCACTCCATCATGTTTTTGGAGTCGTATTAATAACCATATATAATTCAATTAGTTTAGTAATTAGTATATAATCTATATGTCTCAATTGGATTATAAAACTCACTCGATAACTGTTACGCCCCATTTTCCTTACATGAGAAAGACATAATTACGTACCAGAAAGAATTGCAATCATTGTTATGGTTTACAGTTTCATTTATGCTATATTTCAAAATTAATTTGTAGCTGCTGCTTTTTTTTATTTTTATTTTAAAGTAGTTAGTAATGTATTATTAACTCATCAACTCATCATCACAAGTGTTTCTTTGACCATAAAATATAGAGCATTAATTTTTTTTCTGTAAGAAAAAGAGTTGCGCTTGATGAACACTGGATCCTGTGAGTTGGAAGACTCAGAAACCCTAGGAAATAAATACAGTAGTAGATAATATATGATTCCATCTTTATCTTGGATTGGATTATTTTAGAAGGTTGCACATACTTTTTTTCCCTATGGAAACTAGGCTAGTTGACTAGTACAAACATCTTATTTTATGTTTGGTAAATAAAAAAGATAATGTGTTTGTGTTTGCAGCTTTTAAAAGATGAGATGCTTCTGAAAATATCTAAAGAGAATCTTTTCAAAGATGGCTTGTCTTAAAATTGAAAAGTCTAATATAACCATATTTATTAATAAATATTCACATTTATTATTATATTTATATCTATTATGGTCATTTAAATTTTTTAAAGTCATTTTACAAAATATAAGTGTTGTTGCTTGTACTTATTAAAAGACCATTTTTATTTGATTTTACTAAACACACGTGTTATGACTTTTAAAAAGCTATTTTTTAAAAGATAACTTTCATAAATTACTTTAAAAAATTAAAAGTTTTACCAAGGTCATTCTTAGTTGTAGCTCAACGGTAAGGAGCTATGTCTTCGAGCCCGGTATTATGCACAAAACCATTAATTTAAGTGGTGATTTTTTAGGTCTCGCAAAATTCGATATTGACCGAATAACGAATATGTTGAATGTGTGAATGTGGCGTGTGTTTAGCCTAGGATTAGCCATTAGTAGGATAGCTAGCACATGAGTTTATTTGCATTTTGGCATTTTGTTTTACAACTACAGTTTGAAACGAACACCAACTAACAATTTTAAAACATTTAATAAAGAGAACACTAACAAACAATTTACAACAGTACAATGATACTATAGTTGAAGGAATTATATTCGATCGTCACAAAGGTCGCTGTCGCGCTATAAGAAACATATCTCGATTACTATTTTCACTCGATCAACTGAATTAAACTAATCATCCATTATTAAGGATAAATTTTTAATTTTCTTTTTGTATAATTAATTTCAATTAACCAAAAATAAAATATTTAACTTCAATTAGCTTCAAGACTGTTCAAATGTTCAATAATAACTTATATATAGGCAAAATACTTAACTACTCAAATTTATAACCCTAAAGTTAAATCTCTTTTTTTTTTTCCCTTTTAGAATTATATAGCACCCTTCTCTTAACTCTTTCTTCTCTTCTCATTTCATCACAACTCCACGGCCATGTCCACTTTTCGATTGGAGGCCACCATACCGGAGATGACCTTCTGGGCAACCATGGTGCGGCAAACACAACCGCCTCCCCACAATGTGTCTAACATAATGCTCGTATTCCTTATAATATTTTTCATAACAAGACCATTATATATTATCTCGAGATCAAGGTCAAATAATGAAATCCCTAGCACATCATCATTATCCCAAGGTTGAGAAAATACTAATACCATTCTTTTGATCTTTCCTGATTTGAAACATAGTTGAAATTGTAATTTAAAACCATGATACATATGATAAATACTTTGGATAGAGGTAGGATTTTAGAACATCACATCCCTATATATGTATACAATAATAAGGGGTGCGCGTGGTACTTTATCATATATGCATGATAAATTAAAAAATGCATAAAATTTTCCCCTCTAATTTTGTACTAATCTTTATTGTGAGTGATGCTCACACTCAGCTTATTATAATGAGTGTAGAATAATTTCCAAGAATAATGTAGGTAAATAACATTTTGCTCTGATACCATATCAGAATTGAGATTAGGTGGGCCTAACTTAATCTCAAAAACTAATTCATAGAGTGAGAGATACATCACACTTATATTCACTCAAGAGTCTATATTCATACTAGATGTGAAACTTGTAATAAGAAGTAATAGTAATTAAATGTCATGTCATAGTTGAAGCAAACTTGGCTCCACATAATTTTATATTTATTTTTGCCAACAAAACCACCCCCCGTTTGATGTTCCCTTGAGACATAATTTTTTTATATTGTATTCTTTTGATCACTCAATTTTATATTATTACTTCAATGACAAGGAGTAGCTCTTGATATCACATTATAACATATAGAAAGAAGTAAGCACTAGCTAGAATGAAAGAATGTGGTTTTTAATTATTCCATGAACTCATGATATATACCCATGTCCATTTATGCTTCACAATGGTGATGAAAAAAACAAAATTAAATGAAAATAATAATGTATGTGTTGATGAAAATGAATCCCAAATGAAGGGAAAAAATGAATAAAAATTCTTGTTTTTTTGTCGATTTACAAAAATTTTTAAAAAAAAATATTCGTTTTTTTTTTCTAAAGTTAAAACAAAGTGGGGAAACCCATGTTTCGAATTACCGGGATGCAGGTCCTGCTGTACAAATCTTTGTTAAAGTTTTTTTTTTTTTTCATGAAATTTTTTTTGGAATCAGGGTGTTAGGCAAGTGTGTTTTTGTCATCCTTTTTTTTTGGTAATATATTTTTGTCATGTTTTGTTAGAGTTCATTTTTCTTTATTGGGCTACCATTGTTTTTCCATTGGGCAAAGTCCAAATATTTTGTTGACATCAATCTGGACCAAAAAAAAAGGGCAACCATCAATCAGTTCAGTGTCCAAAAAAAAGGCAATCAGTTCATCTCTCAAAAGTCAACGACATAATGAAGGTTAAGTACTTGGGTAGGTTGTTCCTTACTTCCTTCCATGGAAGTTCATCAATGCATGTATTATTCTCTAGGGTCTCTTTTTTGCTTTATTATTTTTCAAAATCCAACATAATAATAAGCCCTAAGTATGAATGTGAATGACCATTAAAAATATAACAAGCCTAGAAATGTGTATACTAAATTTGTCTCAAATGATATATTCAACTATAGTGCGAGTTGAGATATAACTTAACAGAAACTATTCACCAAGCTAGCGTTTAGTAAAATGTAAAAGTAAAACTCTACTAAGAATGTCAACTAAAAAGATGTAGATCTAAAAATCATAAAGTGCCAACAAAAATAGAAGTACCAACAAAAATAGATAGCTAGGTAGCATTATATATCCAATCAACATAAATGAACGTGAAGTAATTTGTCCATCACTCGCTTTCAAATCCCCACCACCATCACCACCACCAACCACCAAACCCTCTTTACTTTCTCATTTGAAGCTAAGGTTGTAGCATTTGCAAGCACCAACAATGGAACAACATGCACTCATACCTTTTCTCATTGCACCTCTCAATTTGTGAAACCTCTTCCACCACCATCCACCAACAACCATTACACATTTTTATATGCTGTTTTTGAAATATTTTGTAACTTATATTATATTATAGTCATAATTCAAAGTTATCTTATTTAATTTAATATATATAATTTTATATATGATATTTGTAATTACTATCTATATTATTTAATATTGTGTATTTATTTCAATGATCATTAATAAATATAAATACAAGCTAAAATAGATGATTACCTATAATTATCCAATTATGTGTACCAAACATTTTGCTTTATATCTTAATGTGTATATAAGGCAAAAGGAAGCTAGCCATCTAAAAGAAAAAGGAGTGTTGTAGTTGATGACTAGTTGTTCTCAACGTCTCAAAAAATTAAATGGGAATGAAGTTAGTCATTTCTAATTTTATGATTCAATGAATTTGAATTAAATTTGTAGAGTAAATAATTTAAGATACACTAATATTTGGAAAATTAAATGAATGCTCAATAATTGGAAGTTTATTATTACAACATTAATTGCGGTTATTATTAACCCTAAAATACAGCACAAATCAAACTTCTTTTCTACTAACATTTACTAAATTAAACTTAATTTTTCTTTGTTATGATGTATTAATTTCATTTAACCTAAAAAATGCCAACAAATATAATAATAATATTACCAAGAATGAATATGATTTTAGTTTGAGATTGACGATAATTTATGTCCCAAAATGTATAGTGGAGAAAGAAAGCAAGGTTGTGATGGGTAAAAAAAAGCACATAGCTCCAAATGTCGAAAGTCTAGACTCTAGCACCCTCTTCATTTTCCACCTTCTTGATATAATAAAACAAAAATGTTAGACAACCGAGTCATTTGTCCAACCAAGCCCCAACTAAACCCAAATTATAGACGCGCCTGTCTTATTTTCAAAAAAGCAAAAACACATTCTCTCAACTCGGAAAGCGCGCCAGCTTCCCCAACACGCTTCAATAATATATATTTTCATTTTCACTTTTCGTGGTTAAGGTGAACATTTTTCACCGCGCTTTATTTGTTTCAAACCATTTTTACATTTGCAATTTTATTGACGAAATGGAAGCGGATTTGAGGAATGAGTGTGCAACAGAGGAGATTGTGCAGGTTTATTTTCTTTTTTTTTTTGCATCATTTTTCATCCAAAATGTTTTTAGTGTTGTAAATCGTGAAAATGGTTTAAAAAATGTGGATAGTTGAGATAAAGTTTTCAAGTAAGAATATTTGATATGATTCGAAAATGGATCATGAAATCCGTTTCGACTTGATTAGGAAATCTGTTTCGCTAGGTTGTTTGTTTCGTTTTATTTGACGATTTTTGAAAATCCGCTTCATGATTTTTGATGAGATTCGCTTCGGTTTTTTGATGATGATACAGCATGATCCCATCGAGGTTGACGAGGCTTACGTCCCAAAGGTTAGAATGTGGTTTGAAAGCGTCGAGGATACTGGACTATTTTACAAAGAGTATGCCAAACAAGCAGGTTTCTCTACAAAGATAAGGAATTCAAATAAATGTAAGAACACCAAGGAAATAAAGAACCAACTCATCACTTGCACTAGAGAAGGGAGGTGGACATCGGAGGTTCCTTCCTTAGAGAAGACGAACCCGATACGTGGTGCAAATTGTTCAGCACGAATTTATGTTCATATAGACAAGAAGAGTCAACTTTGGTGCATTTCGAAGGTTGTTCTCGATCATTCACACCCATGCTCGTAGGACAATAGAGAACAACGATTTATCAAGCATTAGGCCACGCCAAACATTTCAGTCGTTTGTGACAGCTGCTGGTGGTCACGGTGAGGTAGGGTTCATCGAAAAGGATGTGAGAAATTACGTGACTAGGGAGGTTCGGAATGTAACGGAAGAGAAAGATGCACAAGAACTTGGAAAGTATTTCTCTAGAATGAAAGCAAATAATGAAGAATTCTTTTATGAAATTGTGCTTGATGGTGACAAGAGTATTAAGAATGTGTTTTGGGCTGATGTAAGGAGTAGGGCTTCATATGAATACTTTGGTAATGTTGTTTCATTTTGACACTACTTACAACAAAAACAGGTTTTCAATTTTTCAATTTTTAAATTCGATTTTTCATATAAATCTGCTTCGGATTTTTGTTTGTCTAATGAATGCTCTCACAATGAATAGGTATGACTTGTCCTTTGCATCCTTCGTTGGTGTTAATCATCATGGGCATTCGATTCTGCTTGGATGTGCTTTGTTGAAGAACGAGGACACTGATTCCTTTAAATGGTTGTTTGATTGTTGGCTTCGTTGCATGGGAAACAAGTCGCCTAGAGGCATTATTACCGACCAATGCCCATCTATGCCAAATGCTATTGGTGAGATTATGCCAACAACGATTCATAGGTGGTGCATTTGGCACATTATGAAAAATGTTCCCCAAAAACTAAACGGGTTAAAGGGGCATAATGTCATCCAACATGAGATGAGTGAGATCGTGTGGTCATCGCATTCAAAAGACGTCTTTGAAGAAAGATGGGTCTTATTTATTAGTAAACATGGGTTAGGTGGTAATAAATGGCTATCGGGTAAAAAACAGTTTTTCGCTTCAACACCTGCCTACAAATCCGCTTCGTTTTTATTAATGCCCTATTTTGACATACCTTATTATTAGATCTGTATGCAGATCGTCATATATGGGTCCCTGTGTATCTTGACAATCACTTTTGGGCTGGGATGAGAAGTACACAACGGAGCGAGAGCATGCATGCCTTTTTTAACAATTTCATTACCCGGAGGAGTACGCTGATTGAGCTTGCTAAGCAATTTGATAATTGCCTAGGTAGAAAAGAACAAAAAGAGAGGGAAGCAGATGCTGGAGATTTTTACACAGACGTTCCTTGCGCTACTAATTGCGGCATCGAATCACAATTCAGAGTATACACCAATGCAAAATTTAGGAAAGTTCAAATACAATTCAGAGCAAAGGCTAATTGCGTGGCATCATGTATAGAGCGAGTTCCAGGTTTTGTAGTTTACGAGGTTGGAGAAGATATTTCACCCAAGAGGAGGAACATCTACAAGGTTACATATGAATATTCGTCACTTGAAGTTAAATGCGAGTGTTTGTTATTTGAATCTAGAGGTATACTATGTCGGCATTGTTTGTTGGTACTTAGCCATGAGAGGGTTGATAGTATTCCAGAATGCTATATATTAGAACGATGGTGCAAAAATATAAAGAGGCATACGAGTATTAAAAGCAGTTACAATGAGCCTTCATTGGAGCCAAGGAATATAAACTATGATGTTATGATCAGTCGTGCTAAAGTTCATTGCGAAGATGCTTCGGGGAGTGATGTGTTGACTGCGATGGTTCATAGTGCATATGATAAGCTTGAAGCCGATATGAAAGAATACAAAAGGAATAGTGAGGTGGAATGCATAGTAAGACACGATGATGGTTCAGTGAAACTGTTAACTGAATTGCAAACACCAAAACGTATTAGGTCAAGAGGACGACCGAAGAAACGATTGGGGATCGGCTTTGGATAAGAAGATTGCGAACAAGAAGAAGAAAAAAGAAAAGAAATCAGGCTGATATAGGTTGAAGAATCAAAGCTGACATGGTGCTCTGTTTTTTGTATATCCACTTCGGCATTTGAGAACTGTTCCGCTTCAAATTTTTTTTTTTTTTTGCACAAGCCTGAGCAATTTGTAGTCAAAGATTAGTACAAAGGGTTAATTATGGTGAAGTTAATTGTTGATTTGTTGTTAAATGCTAAGTAATGTGTAGGCAAGTACTTGTATTTAGAAAAAAGAAATCAGGCTGATATAGGCTGAAGAATCAAAGCTGACATGGTGCTCTGTTTTTTGTATATCCGCTTCGGCATTTGAGAATAGTTCCGCTCCAGTTTTTTTTTTGCACAAGCCTGAGCAATTTGTAGTCAAAGACTAGTACAAAGGGTTAATTATGGTGAAGTTATTTGTTGGTTTGTTGTTAAATGCTAAGTAATGTGTAGGCAAGTACTTGTATTTAGAAATGGATGAGGATTAAAAAATAGAAGCGGATATACAATAAAGACGAAACAGACTTTTTGAAATGAGTAGAGCGTCAAAGTAAACGTGAAAACACAAACACGGGGAGTGATTTTGACAAAGTTTAAAAAGGAAAAAACAAATTTGAGTTTGAAAAGGCGAATAGGTAGATTTTCATAAAAATCGAAGCGGAAAAGTAAGCAGAGTCGATACGGTTTTTGGTAATGTTAACTGCATAATTATTAATTCAATGTTAATTTTATAATTATTTAATAATAAGAAACAAATAAAAAAATAAGTTAACAAGTCATATTGTTTGTTATGTGGAAGACAAATCAGGAGTAGAAAAAGGAAGGAATGGACTACGAAGAGCAGCAGATGGCTTTGTTCGTCGCATTTCATGTGCCGCTCTTATTGCATCTGATCTCATTGTGTTTTCCTTGCTCAGGATTATCTTCGCCACAAGCTTTTTTCTGAATTCCATGAGCATAGGCTACAATTGGAACAAAAAATTATGGATGTTAGCTAAGATTTAATAAAGTGAAACGGAATTTAAAAAAAAAAAGAGAACAAGACTAAGTCAAACGTGGATAATGGATACTCATATCAGTCCATTGTTCAATGTCGTATGTGCAACAACTGTGCAGTTTGGTTGGATCTATAAGTTCCATCCATTTCATCACGAACACTGCACAATCATACTCATTTGGTTGTTGAGGAACATTGATATAAGTTGGCAGCAACGACCATGAACCCTTCTTCAATATTG
>JASCZI010271992.1:52188-88684 GCA_036250425.1 Stylosanthes scabra
TTATCATCATGAAGCGGATTCCCACTGTAAAAAACGAAGCGGTTTTGTAAGGAATTTATACTTGTGTACTTTAGGCCTAGCGCCTTGCCTATCTTCTCTGTTGTGATTTCCACGTCCCTTGCGACAGCGTGGATGGTGTGGTCGTCTGGCTCGAAACGGAGGAAGATCTGTTTCAACACTTGGTGCTTCAGGTAGTATAATGGAAGATGTTTAAACGCTTCGAATCCGAGTTCCTCAACGATCTTCATCTTTTCTTCGTCGTTATTCAAGCACTTACGGAATACCGTTGAAACGGACAGTGGGACGCAAGTAAAGTCATGACCTTGCTGCAACAACAGAATAAACGAAGCGGATTTTGGTGGTGTAAGTGAATTGAATTTTGGAACGAAAAAAATAAGAAAAAAAAAAGACATTTGTAAACAAGAAATACTTACATCCTTTTTTTCAGGATTCTTTCCCTTAGGGGAAGCATTCTTAGATTTGACAGCCTTCCCTTTTCATGATACAGTTTCCTTTTGGTTTCCCATATGTGCTGTGAAATTCACAATAAAATGCACGACCCACAGATTAATTAAACTGAACCAAACAAAAAGGCGAAGCAGATATATGAAGAAAAGTTAAACGGTTCACCAAAAAAAATGCAAAACCAACAGACTACTTAAACTGAAGTAATACAAAAGCGAAGCGGATTTATGATCAAAAGTTAAACGGTTTTCGTAGATATGCAACCAAGTCATAAGAAAGTCAAAAAAAATAAAATAAAATAAAATAAAATGAAGTAGAAAATAAAGAATAAACAAAAATAAAACCCCGAAGCGTACTTGGCACACCGTTTCCTCAGAAATCAATCTTTTTTGTTTGAAACATGGAAGCAATGTTTAACAAAAAGAAGTCGAAGCGAACATATAACAGAAAGCGAAACGGATTTTAATTTTGAAATCGACCCATGTATTTTCATGACGAACAGTCAGACCAAATGAAAAATAAACCCTAAATGATATAAAGAAGTTGCGTTTTTGAGAAAAGGGCTCGAAACACGGATGTATGAAACCTAACCCTAACATGAATCGAATTTAAAAGTATTTGCGAAGCGGATACTGGATATACATTTCTGATGTGATCGATTAAAGTGAACGGCGATAAACAAACGAAAACAGAACAGTCATTCAAGGCGTTCAAACCCTAATTAAAAAGAACAAGAAATTAATCGAGACAGAAATCATGAACACTACTAACCTTGTGCGACTTCGAATGTAGTTTACTGTTGTTCTTCTTTGTGTGATTCTTCGTTGAGAATCTCTTGCTCTCTTTAAAGTAGTTGTTGTTCTTTTTTTTTGAACAGTGAGTTTTTTTTTTTTTTGAAATGGAAGGTGAATGACGAATGGATGAAATGAATAGTGAATGGTTGGGAGGATGATAGTAGTAGCGGAGACGTTTCATATTTTGTATCGGGTTACGGGTCGCGACCTTTTGAATTTGGGCGGTTTGGTCGTGGAATGCACGCGCCTGACTTTTGGCGGTTCGGTCGTGAAAGCACGCGCCTTGGTGAGAGTGTCTTAATTTGACTTGGTTGTTACTTGGTTATATATATATGTGTATATATAGTGTTATTGATAATAAAATATATACATATACAATACAATAAAAATTGTATAAAATCATACACACATATATTTAGTCACTAAAAAAATACACGATTTATATAGTCACAAAAAAATATTAGATTTTTTCGATGAGTAATGCTAGGGAACCAATGTTAGGGGACTAATAGGAAGCCAATAAGTGTAATTAGGAAAATAGTGGGTGGTAAAAGGGAAGAGAGAAAAGAAGAAAAATTGATATTAGGTCCCTATTGTCTCCTTAATATTGACTCCCAAGATATTCTCTTTTTCGAGATAGATGTAGATTTCATTAAAAATATGTGAGGTTGATATTTATATTGTATTTTATTTTTTGTGAGATTAATAGATAAAATTTATATTATAAGGAATTTTTTATTTTTGTGGCAACTAATAAAATTATAAGAATCAGACCGATGATATTAAAGAGTTTAATTTCGATGCACTGACAGTGTAAAGAGTTTTACACAGTCATCCAATCAAATTCATGCATTTATTTGACTTTAGAAGTAGTAGGCTTGATAATTAATTGCTTTTAATAATGTGGTAACATCTGATTGGATGTATGTGTAAAACTCTTTTACACTGACAGTGCATGAAAATTAAATTCTATATTAAATTAATAAAGTGATTGACTTAATAATTTAGTAATCTGGTCGTGATCTTACTAATTTATTTAAATATATAATAAAATTAATTATTAAAATATAATATAAAAACTTTTTATAAAAAGAATTTAAAAATTGTTTTTTATGTTAAAAAATCAATCTGATTTAATCGATTTGCTGATTTTTATCAATTTGTATGATTTTTTACATTCAATTTTTGCCTTCAACCAAACTAAATGATGAATCGATTTTAGATTAAATCGGTTAAACTAGCCAATCTGATCCAATTTTCATAATAGTGGTATCAACTTACATCTTCACACTTTGTTTTTTTTCTGATAAATTACAATCTCACAAAAAATTTTCGAAATCGAGATGTGAGAATCTTCGAGAATTTCTTGATAGATGCCGAGATTCTGCTGCAATATTTATCTGCACTCAAACTAAAAAAAATATTAAAAAAAGATACAACATAATATCCTATAGAAACCAAAATCATAAAAATTTAAATATAAATCCTTTGTTAGTGACAACTAACTTAGGTTGGTCAAGTAGTTAGGTCATTAATCCGTTTAAGTAAGTATTGGAAGTTCGAATCCCGCTTTATACATGCAACAACTCATTGACTAACGAAAAACCCTTAAATAGAGCACTAATCAAATCAATGGAGGGAGGGTTAATCTTCATCGTCATGGGGAATATCTTAAAAAAAAAAAAAAAAAAAAAGGCTGAGTTGGTGACTTGGTGTATACTTATTTTGATCTCTTTGCAACAGATTCTACCGTTACTAATAATCTCTCACTCACTATCCCACCAACAAATTTAATGCAGTCTACCTCCCCTCATTTAAAGTGTTTGATTTCAATTTCAATTTCATTGACACTCTCCCTTTCCCTTCCCCCCTATTAAATGCACCACCAGCTTATACAACCCACTCTCCTCTCCCCCTCTTAAAATATCCCCACACACCCCTCTCCCTCTTTTCTCTCTCCCTCTCCCTCTCCCTCTCTCTCCCATCACAAATGGATTCACCAAAGAAACACAACAACCCTTTCTCCTTCTTCTCCTCCTTCTCCCTCTCCCAAAACCCATGTCATCTCCACCTTCTCCACCCTCATTCCTCAACCACCTTGGCCTTGGCTACTCCATAGCCATAGCCCTCGCTTTCCTTGTCCTCCTCTCCACCCTCCTCTTATCCTCTTACCTCTGCTGTAACCGCAACCGTAATAACCGCAACAACAACAACAACCAACGCTCCCACCCCGCCGTCACCAACCGTGACGGCGTCGTTCTGCCACGAATAATCTTCGTGGCAGAAGGCGATGACGACGAAGAAGGAGGAGACGAAGAACGCGGTGCGGTGGGGTTGGATCAGAACGTCATAAACTCGTATCCGAGGTTTCAGTTCAGCAGGGACAGCAGCAACAATGGACAAAACACCACGTGTTCCATATGTTTGTGTGAGTACAAGGATTCGGAGATGCTGAGGATGATGCCGGAGTGCAGGCACTACTTCCACGTGTGCTGTCTTGATTCCTGGCTTAGGCTTAACGGATCCTGCCCCGTTTGTCGGAACTCGCCGCTTCCGACGCCGCAGCCTACGCCGCTGTCGACGCCGCTGCAGGAGGTGGTGCCGTTGTCTCAGTATGCTGCTGATAGGAGGAGGAGGTGAAATGGTGATTCTTCTTTTTCAAGGGAGAGGGGTAGTTTGGGTATTTTACTCACTCTTTTCACTTTTTTAGTCTTTTCCAGAGGAAAAAAATATGGGGTTTTGATTTTTCTTTTTTATTTTTACTTTGGGGGTATTGGGATGTTGAAAAGGCTATAAAGGTGGGTTTTTTATTTTGGGGTTTGATGTAATTGGAAATGGGGAATAGGGAAAGTAGTTAAATGCTTAGTGCTATTGTTGGACTAATGAAATTTCATAGGAGTTTTTATTTTTATTTTTTTATTTTTCAATTAGAATTTAACATATCATAGCATAAAGTTAAATAGTTTGATTCTTGCTTTATGAATTAGAGGTTTTTTGTGTTAGAATTCAAAGTTGCTGGAAAATGATTTTATCTTTGAGGAATGTTTTATGTGAAATTTAAAACCTAACTTTTTTATGTCTAAGTGTAATTTTTTAACAAGGTTTTGTTTTTACCAACATTTTTAGTGGGATTGGATCCAATTAGTAGTAATATTGAAGATAAGTTCCATTGTCTATTTTGTACCTCATTAACCTTAGTGCAGATAAAGCTAAGTAAGACCTTAGATTTGAAATCTAAGATAGTTTTTTTCTTTCTTTCTTTTTGTCCACTTATTGTACTAGAAAGATTATGGTGAACTTATTTTTAGTGTTGGGGCTTATTGTCCCCTATTAGAAGGCAATCTCTGAGCTTTGTTTTGCTTTAATGTATTTTTGATTGTTTGAATACTTAATATGTATACACAAGTATACCCATCTTTCAATCCTATGTTGTCTGTAGTGACCTATTTTTGTTGAAATTAATTTCTTCCAATTATTCTTTGGCATTTTATTGGTTCATTTCTCCCTTTTCGGCAACAACATAAACATGCTGCCTTTATTACTGATGAGAAAAGAAGAAGAAAAAATAAATAAAAAGATCTATTTGGTGATCATTATTCTGCTTGAAATATTTTAAGGGTATATTCTCCAAAAGTATGATACCCTTTTCTTATGAACTTCATACTTTGGCTCCACTCCATTTCAGAATAATGACCCATTCCAAGTGCCAAAGAATTTTCCAAAATTTTCTTTTATCAAATATTTAAATATTAATTTTAAAATTTTTGTTTAAAACAAATTAACTAGTTGAATTGAAAAAAAAAAAAAAACTAATTGAGTACTAATTACTAAATATTAGGCACCATAGCCGTCCTTACTTTTTTTTTTTATTATTCTCTTTCCATGGATCATTTATTTGTTGTTATGTGTGGAATGATTCTATTTGGTATTAACTAATTATTGATCCTGTTTTCTCTCAATACTTTTCTCTTTGGGAATCATTTTTTTGTATATAAAATTTCAAGAGATTCCAGGCAGGGTTTAGAAAACAGCTACATAGATTAGAGAAATGTTCAGTTTATATGTGATTCTCAATTTCTCATATCAAAAGAGTCTTTTAGTGTTGTCTGATAATAAAAAAATTAATATCAGTTTAGATAGGTGACAAAAATTAATACAATTTTATACAAAGATCAATTGAAGTGGTCAAAGATATTCTTTACTTGGTACTAGTGTTGAATGATATTTTACCCTTATGCTTCATCCACAATTAATGCTCTCTCCACTAAGAAGTCAAAAGATTGTGTATGATATCATGTGGTGTGGCTATAACAACATCTCAAGTTAGTTTTTAATTTTTGATGTATTTCAATGGCTATGTAGTATATAATAATCTAGTAATTTTATTATTATTTAAGTTCTTGTCTTCTTGAGTTAGTGGAAGACTGGGACTCTGGAAGACATAAACGGTTGTACTTGTACATACGTGACTTATAGAAAGAGACATACTTATTTTATTCTTTGACATTTTCATTTCCTTTAAAATAATAATGATCCCTTTTATATTTTTATTTCTTACTAATAAATAATTAAAAGATCCTCTCAAATTTTACCAATTAGTTAAATTGATTTATTAAATTTCCACTAAATTAAATTGGCTCTTGTAATTTTTAAATGTTAATCATGTTAATCCTTACCCGATTTTCATCCATACTCTTGATATTTTCACTTATTTGTGAAGTTTTTATTTTGAACGGTGTAATAATTTCAAATCCGATTGAGCATTTTGTAATTTATAATATTCAAAACATATTTTTTTATTTTTGCTGTTTTTGTTTACACTTTTACCCATGTTTACAGTTTTTCTAATGAACAGTAAAATTAGATAAATAATGAAAATTTTTATTAAATTTAAAAATTTAAATACGAATACTAATTCATAAGCTTAATTATCCTTCTAATACTTAAAGTGGTAAGGAATTCAAATATTAACATTATTCTTTAAAAACATCAAAAATGTAAAAGATGTAAAATTTTTTTTATTTAGAATTAGAAGGATAATCAGACTAGACTCCAAATCATTTTCCATAATTTTTTTATACTAAAATATAATATTTACTATTCAGTAAAATATCACGATTCTTTATAAGAGATCTAAATATTACAATTAATTTATGTATTTCCTTGTCAATTTTTTTTTGAATGTTTATATTTTTTGTGCGGATGTGTTACTTAAATATTAATATAAGTTGAAGAATATTAACCTTGAAAAAATTTGAGTGAGCATTTACTCAAATTTTAACACTACACAATTTATTTATTTATCCATCAATTTATTTTAACACTACACTAGTGTCTGTATTTTTTTTTTTCTCTTTTTTTGAACATAATTGGGTAAATGAAGTATTATCGCATCTCAAAGTCACACTTGGCGCACAATTAATTTTGAGTTTGCAGTTTTCACAATCTGAGTTCCAAATTCCGAAATCGAAGCATTAGGGTTAGGGTTCAAAAATTTCAATGGCGGAGGAACCGGAAAACAACACGCTCACCAACCCTGACGGTGGAGGAGAATCTCTCACTGAAGAGATATCCGAGAATCTTCACTCTCACCACCATTCCTCTTCTTCTGATTCAAATTCCCCAAAACCCGCTGCTTCTTCATCCGTCAAGGACGACCGCGTTTTCCGCCTTTTCGGCAGACAGAAGCCTCTTCATTCCGTTTTCGGCGCTGGAAAACGTAACTCTCTCTCTCTCTCTTGAATTTTAATTTTTTTGGTTTAAAAAATATATTTTTATTTCTCTTGTTTCTTTTTGTGACCCATCAAAATAGTGGGATGTTGTCAAAATTATTTTTTTTTAATTTAATTTTTTTTATTCTCTTTACTATTCAGCTTTCCTGACACTATTTTCTTTTCCAGCTTGGAGCTTTTACCCCCTTTTTATTTTATCTTTTTTTTTCTGGTTTATAACTCTAGGAAAGTAGGAATATCTGTATATGTTGAAGTTGAGAATTTGTTTAATTTTTATTTTTAGTTTGACACTATTACAGTGAATATAGATATATATAGAGGTGTTGGAGAGTAAGAATTTGAGTTAGTTGTTTAAAGTGGATAATCAAAATGGAGAACTTGTATGCATATAAGGGTTCTAGAGAGACCAAAGAAGCTTAATTGTATTTTTATGCTGTTATATTCTTATGGCTATTTGTTGGTAATTATTGGTTGCAGCTGCTGATGTGTTGTTGTGGAGGAACAAGAAGATATCTGCCGGTTTAGTTGGCGGAGCGACCGCCATTTGGGTCCTTTTCGAGTTGCTAGAGTACCACTTCCTTACTCTAGTGTGTCACATATCAATACTATTGCTAGCAATTATGTTCTTGTGGTCCAATGTCCACACTTTTATCCGCAAGTAAGTTCATGTTGTTTATAGTCTATGTTGTTGTTTTTCATTTAGCATTTGGATTTGATGACGGAATGTCAAATGATGATGCATTGTAGAGCTCCGCCTCGTATCCCTCAAGTTCATCTGCCTGAGGAGCCGTTCCTACAAGTCGTGTCTGCATTGAGAATCGAAATCAACCGGGGATTCATCATTCTGCGGGAGATTGCTTCCGGAAGAGATTTGAAGAAATTTCTCATTGTATGTTGCTTTCTAAATTCTACTAATTAAGGCATAATAAAATTTAGAGTTTTGTTTAAATTTCATTAAAAACTTTGATATTTTTATGTTATCATATTATGTTGAGGATTCCATTGCGGATACTATGTTAGGTTATTGCTGGCTTATGGATTCTATCAATCGTGGGGAGCTGGGCCAATTTCGTGACATTATTCTACATAAGTAAGAGCAGCTAGTGCCTAAGTTGATTATATCAATTTCTTCTTTCTGGTATGAAATCTTAATTTTGATTTGCTTATTTTCTCTTGTTGAACAGCCTTTGTTTTGCTGCACACGGTTCCAGTGTTGTATGAGAAGTACGAGGATAAGATAGACCCATTTGCTGAGAAGGCAACCATTGAGATTAAAAAGCAGTACGCTGTGTTTGATGCCAAGGTCTTGAGTAAGATCCCTAGGGGTCCATTGAAGGGTAAGAAATTAGATTAGTAAAATCTAAACATCAGAAAGATAAAAGGCTCTAGTTGTTTATAGGTTGCCAGAGCCTTGTTTCTATGTATTACATACCAACCTTAATCATGTCCTGTTTGGGTTTTAGTTTGTTGTAATTAGGTGTAAAGGGTTAATCTTATCTTAAAGTAGTTCCTAACAGTCCAACTATATGGGTTGCTGGATTCTACTATGTGTCTTGACTTGTAAAATCAATAATTTCCACTGTAGGTAAAACTGAAAGTAATAGTATGCTACTTTCTATTTCTTTCTTGGTTTACAAGAAACCGGTGTGTGATGTTAGCTATTGTTTATAAACATCAGCCCCTAAATGGTAAGGTGCTCCATAATTTACGATAATTCAATGATCTTAACCGTTAATTTTAATTTGTATATATTTTAAAATTATTTTATAATTGAAATCAACAGTTAAGATCATTGGATTACCATATACCATATATCCTGGCTTTCTATATTTTATATTAAAAAATGATAGAAAGATTCTAATTCTCTAGTTATTACAACTTTACAAGCCAGACCGAATAAGAGAGCTGGTAGTAATAAGCTGCACTACATAGAATTTACATCAATTTTCCCAAGTTCCACATTACGCAAGAGAATCCAATCTATGTAAACCTTTTGTGAATAAAATAAAATACATTCATTATAATGAAAGAATTAATTGAACAAGGCACGCCTAAAATTTAACAATGGATCTCTATACCTGTGATTGATTACATTTTGACAAAAGGAATGTATACTTAGTATCTAGTGAACGGTTTTGAACTAGGAGTTTTGCTATCTGATGATGTAAGAGGAACAGTGGAGAACTCGGAACCATTTTGTTCTGATTGCAGAAAATACCCATGAGGGAGAGGACTGGAAAATGGTGAAGCAGCAGCATTAGTATTTGAAGTTGTAATATGTGAATCTTCCATGGATTTACCTGTAGTTCCAGCTGACTCCCTCTTCTCTCTTTCTTCAGTCTCCTTGAGAAGAAAATCGACCCACAAATCTGCAAAGGACTTAAAGGGGAAAGTAAAAGCACTTATTAATAATCAACATGAATCATCAAGATATAACAAGTCATGTTAGAAGCGACAGTAAATAACTCTTTTTTGGTACAAGACAAGAGGTTACCTGGTTATCTGAACCCAAATTCGCAGTTGATTCAGCTGAAACACCTCCCAATATGCCTCCAGCAAGGCGGCCAGGCAGCCCAAGAACTCCCCGGATAACGCCTTTTCCTGGACCTTGCTGAGCACTGCCTATCCTTTGCTTGTCCTCTTCAGAGAATCCCAGCACGCGAACCATTAGATCCAATACCTGCCCCAATGTCTAATGTTACAAAAGTGGAGTACATAATAACCTTGCGTAGTGCTGAAAGAACTTATAAGTTAAAATGCAACTCGTATCCAATTCTTTAAAACCCTAATACTTGCATGGTATTATTTTCGTATAGATATCTCCTAAATAAAATTAATAAACCAAATACTAATTTGCTCAAACAAAGTATAAAACATAAAGGAAAGTGGTTATTTTTGCATGATTAATTGAATTGACAGAAGCATAATTTGAAGATTTCCATACCTCTTTGCTGTGATTTCTTTGAAAATATGTTACAAGTAACTTTATAACAATACGCCTGTATGAATAAAATTTAGGTTAGTGTGTGATTTACTCTCGCTAAGGGAAGCAGACCAAAGAGCCAATCATATACAGGTCTAAATTTAAACCTGTTACAACTTTCCGATAAGGAAATTTTGCAAAACTAAGAAGACGCAAAAGGAAACATAGACAATACTTTAAAGAAAGCAGACTAACCTGTCAACGAGAAAATCGGAATCCACTGACATTCTATTTAGCCGTGTCATACTCTGTTCAAGAGCTCGCCTCAATTTGGCGTTGTCTTCCTCTAGTTTACTCACTCTACTTCTCCATTCTGATTGTACCTTCTCAGATTGAGAAAGCTTCGCTAAAATTTCTTCTTTTTCACCCCTCAATACATCAGCTTTGGAATCTGCATCCTGTCGATACAGTACATGGTTTTACTTAATTAAAGACAGCAAGAAGTTAACCTTGTACCCTTTTCAACGAGAAAATAAAGTAGTTAACAAATTTTGAGTAAGATTAAACACAGTAGCCCCTCAAAAAGAATTTTACAACACGTTATCTGTAAATTAAAAAACATTGTAAGAACTTAGTCTTTCCATCTAAAGTGAAACATGGTTTGAGAGAGAGATTTGTACTTTCAACAGCTGAGAAAGCTTAGCTGTTTCTTCTCTTGCATGAGCCAACACTCCTTCTAAATGTTCCTGAAAAAACAAATTGATGGTGGATATAAGCTTTCTTGATGCAACAACAGACATATAGAAAAATAGATATACTGAGGAAGATGAAGTTAAAGGGAACATTAACAACTCAAATGATATTATGAGAACAGAGACAACCTTAGCTTCAATTTCAGCATAATACTGTCCAAGAGCTGTCTGTAGATTTAAAAGTTCCATATTCTTAGCATCTATTGTGCTCATACAGTTGGTAAGCTTTTTGTTCAGGTCATCAATGATTTCCCTGGACTTTAGAATTTCATTGTTGCTTTCCATCTTCAATTGCTCCTGGCTTAAAGTTGCTTGCTTCAGAGCTCTCTCAAGATTTGATATTTGTGCCCTTAAATAATTGTTGCTATCACGTAACTCTTCAATGATTTTGCTATCCTCATCCATTTTTTCTGATTCTTCGGATTCCTAAACAAAAGAAGCGATGTTAACTTCTTTAAGGGGGGAAATATATTATGGGTGACAAATCATGAACTCAATGAGCACATTATTTGTTTCTTGAATGATATCATGCTCAATCATCATTTATTCCAAAATCAAAGGGGCAAAAAGATGAAACCTTTTCTAACAAATGTTGTTTAAGGCGGGTTAATTCTTGTACTGCTTTGTCCCTTTGCTTTTGTGTTTCCTTCAAATCTTTACTTAGCTTTTGTATGGAACTTTCCAGGTCTTCTTTCTCTGGAAAACTTTTGGACGGCTCTGGTGTCTGTTAACAAAAGCCAATGTCCCCAACAACAAAGATAGTGATTATTGACATGATTATTAATGCAGAACTGGCAAACTAAGTAATGCAAAATAAATACTGACATCACTGCTAATGCCTGTATCCTTGTTCTGAAACTGGGAAGCATCCCTGCTTGTTTTAAGTGCAGCTTCAAGTTCATTCTTTTCCATCTAATAATAATAACATAGGATATATCAGAGTTCATTCTGAATTTCAATATCAAAAAATAATTATCAATTTGAGTGGTCATTGGTGGAAAATCTTTATGAGAGAATGTATTAAAATATGTAACAATATCAACCAACCTGAAGTGTTGTGTTTTCTTTCTCTAAAGTTTGGATTAGTCTCTTCAGACTGTCCACAGCTTCAACTGGTTCCTCATCTTTGCGTCTAGTTAGCTCCAATTGCAGACGCTTTACTTCCGATACCCTCTCATTCAATTCGTCATGCAATTTGCTAATCTCCTTTGTCGTCTGCCAAGCAACAAAAATACCTCAGTTCATATTTTGCAAACAGTACCATAAAAGTAGCAACTAGATTCCTTGAAAAGACATAACTACTACCCAATAATGCAATGTAAGTTATTAAGAAAATGATCAGATTATTCCTTCCCAGTTTGAACTGAAGATAATGATTTGGAGATTTTGAAGAATTGAAAATTGACATACTAGACAGCACAGCACAGAAATTGAAGTATAACTATATTTTAGTTTGATGATGAAGGCCTATTGTCTTATGCCAAAAGCTTACAGGTCATAAATTCTCTCAATATTATATTATAACCATAAATGATTTGTTTTATCAGGACGCTTTTATCATAGATGATGTACTGTTTTAGCAGCATGATCATAAACATTTTTCTGTAGTTACAAGCTTACTTTTTCTCTTTCCAACTTTGAAAATTTAAGCTCGTCCTGGAAAGACTTGTTCAATTTCTGTTCCTCTGAAATTGAAAGAAAGACATGATAGTTAGCAAATATTTAGTTTACACTCCCAAAATGTGACATAATCTAATAGATTTGAAGTGCGGAATATCGACCCTGGTATTTTAGTAGAATGTTTGCCAATTTATTGCGTTCTTGCTCCAATTCCAACTTCAATTTTTGTATCTCGCGAGTATGTAGAACAGCTGCTGTGGGGCTACGTTTTTCCTCTGTCGAATCTACAAGCTCCTAGAAGTCATTCATACATCTGTTGTCAAGTTTATTCATCACTAAAAAATAAAAATATAACGAATCCTGTAAAAAGAATTTAAATCAAATTAACCTGGAAAAACAAAGTTTTATAACAAAAAAAAAAAAAAAGAAAACTACATAAAATGAAGGGCTGCCCAGTGCACGAGCATCCCGTGTTAACCCAATATCCGAGGAAGGGTCCCACCCAAAAACAAAATAAAACAAAGAATAATTTTTTTAAAAAAAAATCAAACGCTATTTTCGTTTAAGAGAAGGGTTAAATATACTTGATCAAGATTTGGGCAAGACATATTAATGAATGCCACCTAATGGTCAATCCTCCTAAGTTGACACTTTGTTTAAGAAAAACCATAATCTAAGGGGTCATTACCTTCTCTGCTACTTGAAAGTTTGAATGTTTAGATGTCATCTTACTTTGAATGCCATCAGGCTCCAAAGCAGATATGGATCCATTGTTTGTAGCATAATGATTTTTAATATGAGGTGCATATCTATGCTGCCTATTAGAGGATTGATCACCATTTCCCTGCACAAATATTTAAAATTAATGAATAATCAAGAAGAATCCTTAGTTACCGTCAGCAATCAGCATAAATGTGACATATGGAAAAATTCTATCAACTAATACGATATACAGGATTTACGTACTTTCATGTGACGAAGAACATACAGCATAGGGTAAATATTTTACAAAATAGACATTAAATTCTCAGTACAGAAATTTAATTAAAATATTGGATAACCTTGATCATGTATGTGCCATTTGAAGATGCTGGACTCATAGGTTCCAAATTCTGTTTTAATGAGGCATTTTCTTTACCCAACCTAATAATTTGATCCTGTTGCATAAAAATAATTAGATGGTTAAATTCATTAAAGCAATAAACAAAATTTGCACTTGATTGTTGAACAAATTGAAAAAATTGACTCAGGTACAAAGATATGAAAAACTAATGGCAAACTATACCTCTTTTTCTTTTAATAGAGCTGCATAATTAACTGATAGTGCTTTAATTTCTGCCTCTGATGCTTGAAGCCTCTTGATTTCTGCTTTGTATTGTTCTATCTGCAAGAAATTTTAAAATAACATCTTTGACCAAGCTACTTGCTGAAATCAACCATAGTATTCAATGGGAAAATTGTAATGCACAAACTCTTAATACATTGAATTACATATCTATATACATATAGATTTCATTAAAAAGAATATCTCTAGATTTATTATTGAGCTCCATGAAGCCAGCACCAAGAATAGGCGACTTAATCATACTAGCTAGCTCAGTCATCAATATACAACCTTTTGATAAAGGGAGCAGAGCAAAGAAGTAGAAATATAATAACCAATCACTTATTATCACCAGCATTCCCATCCTTACAATGAACAAAAATCAAAGCCACCTTAATAAGCAATTAAAAAAAAAAAAAAACTATCATTATTAGTACTCATAGAACTCTTATGAATAATAAGAAAATAGAAGAGCCACAGGATGTATACATTGCATTACATATAGGCCTAAATTCAGAGTAAATCCCATGCTCATAACAAACTTCTTCACTACTTCAAACTAGTTGTGATAGATAAAACTATTATCAAGATGATCCTTAAGCATCCTATGTAAACCCTCACTGAGCCCTAGGACATACAGGAACTCAGTATTATGCTTGATTGACAGGGACTCATACTAAAATTTCGCGGTATTTGTCCCAAAAATTCTAGTATTTCCAGTACCTCCGGAAAGTAGCGCCGAGGGAGCTGAGATTTTTGGGACTACCAAAGCTTTAATAACTTTTTTAACTCATATAGCCTCACTTAACGTTAAAGTTTCCAATACTAACTTCGTCTCTCCTCCACCAACTTAATTTAATCTCGCACTAGTATATTTTAAGAATCAAATTGAAGCATTGAACATTAAGTCATTAACCCATACATAACTATTTGTAATTTGAAATCGTCTTTGGATGGAGGAAATGAATATATATGCAGTAACTTTCACATACTGCTAAATACATACAAGTTAAAGGAGATTACCTAAAACTAAATTAAAGCAGAACCTTATCCTAAAACTAAATTTTATGAATAGAGTTGAAACCAAAAGCAGAAAACACAGAAGTTAAAGGAGATTACCTCAGCAGCAGAGTGAGGAACCGTTGTTCCATTGGAAAGCGACGACCTAGGCATGTCAGTTTTGGAGTGCGCGAAGCTGTGAGAGTTCCGGCGATCGGAGACGGAGGAGTGGTTGTTGTCGGCGGCGGCGGCAGGGGATCTGTAAGCGGGGGAAAAAGCGGCGGCGTCGTCTTCATCTTCGTCGTCGTGATTGTGAACATCGAGGGCAATCTTGTGGAGATTTTCCTTGAAATTAGCAATGGTTCCCCACATGATTTGAGAATTGAGTAGAAGCTGATTGAGATTTTGATTTCGAATCGGTGATTATTGTTGTTGATGTTGGTGGTTGTTGGTGCTGAATCTGTGATTAGGTGTAGACGCACCCACTGTAAATTATGGTAGATCTCTTTCTTTCACACGCCTGAGAGAGAAGTGATGAGAATCTTTCTCTGTTCTTGCCACAATGTTTTCGGAATCCCTTTTTCTATTAATCTGGGTATTTCATTTAATTAATAAAAAAATCAAAAAATAAAACTTATATGATGAGACTTGAGAAATTAAAATTGAATAAGATTACGTGTTAAGTTTTTAGTTATTATGAAAAAAAGGAAGATGGAGATGCGGGGTATCGATCCCCGTACCTCTCGCATGCTAAGCGAGCGCTCTACCATCTGAGCTACATCCCCTCTTCTTCTAATGTTCTAGATAATTTTATGTTTATTTTAAAAAATTGTTGATCAAATATACTTATGTAGCAGCATCTAGTTAAGTAGAGATTTTTTTTTGACTAATTAAGTAGAGATATGATAATAATGTTGAATTTTAATCTCCAACACTGAAAAGAAAATATAGATTATTACTTTAACAATATAATTCATTTTTGTAGTAAGTATATTCATTATACATATAAATTTTTCACTCCACAATCCGTAGTAAATCTCAATAAATGTTTCATCACGATACAAATGCTAAACTTTTAACTTTTTTTTATATGATAATAACGTAACTTATGTAATTCAAAACAGTGTAACACTTATCTATTACTTAAATTTCAAGTAAATATACTCGATGAGCGAATTAATTATCTATATATTTTAGGAATAACAATGCTCGTAATGTTAGAGAGGTTATAAGTTTAATTAGAAATATAGTGGGACTGAAAAGAAAAAAAAAGAAGTGAAAGAAAAAGAATATTGATTATTATGAGACACAAATTTTATTAACTACATATATTTTTTAAAAAATTTAATTTATTTCTCAAAATATTTAATGATATTTCTTCGATGAGAAAATTAATAACCGTATCTATTTTAATTTATTTCCAAGTACGTATGTATTTTCCTGTTATGTACGTATAAATCTTGAATGTGCATGATTATTATTAATTTGAGAGTAATATCCAAAATCAATTTTCCCAATCTAATTAAATAAAAATTTTAAAAATTGATTTGGCAATTAAATTTTATTTAGAATTAAAATATCTAATTAAAAAATTTTTATAGATTAATTTGAGGTAATATTCTTTTTTTAAAACCTTATTACCATTTTGATGTTGGTTGAACCTTGCCGATGTCCTGTAATTCATATAATATTACTCCCTCTATAGTTGTAAAAAAGATTTTCAATATCTAATTTTCGATCATAAACTTAAAATACCATTTAAATAGTAAATATATTAATTTAATTAGATAACTATGCGAAACTTTTACCCAGTTAATATATTGAATTAAATTATTATAAGTCCTTAATTATTTACACAGTTTTTATTTATTATATCAGCAAAAAAAGTAATAATAACAAAAAAAATTTTAAAAAAAGGGGTATAATTTCCTCCCCAGTTGATATGAAGTTATGAACCAAGCTTCCTAACAAACACACTTTGTTTCAATTTCAAATCTATGCTATATTGCTATGAAATACTCAATAACAGTACATATATATATAGTTCATGAATTATAACATTTCTTATACAACCAAACTTTAAAAAGGAAAAATATACTGAATTACTGAAATTGATATAAACAGAAAATGTTATAACAACATAGAGGAGAGTATTTATTTATTTATTTTCTTGTATGCTTATATTAGTTCTAATTAATAAAGCCTAGGTAGCAGCATTATTAGTAGTAGCACCAGTAGTAGTAGCAGAAGCAGTATTGCTAGAGCCAGTAAACAAGTCCTTGAGAGTTGGGAGCTTAATCTCTCCCTTCTGAGAAACAGGAATGGTGATGTTTCCAACAACAGGAAGGTCAATGATTAAGCCAAGGTCCAATTGGTAATCAATGTCCCAATCTCTGCCAATGTCCCTAATCAAGCTCACTAAGATGCTGTGTGCAACCTTAACTGGCACATCAAGCATTGTTGTCACATTTGCCTTCAATGAACCTGGGTCTGGTATTACACCTGATGCTATCTCTCTTTTTAACCCAATCCACAACCAAATTCAAATTAAAAAGAAAAAAAAGTTAGATATATTCTTAGTTGAAGAGAGTTGTTCAAATTAAAGTTCAAACAAAATCACAAATTCATGAATTCTCCTAGTCCTAGGCAAACATAAACATTGTTTTATTTTTTTTTTCAAACAGACATACCTATATTTTCTATAAGCAATTTTATTCAATTATTAGATTTATGTTATTAAAGTTACTATTATGCATTGAAAACTTAGGCTTTTACTTTTCCTACCTTGTTAAAACAGAAATCACAATAAAAAATATTAAATCATTTAACTATTTTTAACAAATAATTACATATGAAGTCGCCTACTTATAAGTATATTAATGATAAACAAATAATATTCATATTGAATCCATCTTTAAATTAAATTATTTCCTATTTTATATTCACTACTATTACAAGAATTGAATAAAAAACAATAAATTATATATATAATTAATAATAATAAGATTAAATTGTTCTAATGATCTCTATAATATTATTAATTTTTAATTAAATTTTTATATTTTTTCTTCTTCTTTCAATAAATCCTATAAGATATTTAATTTTTCAAAAAAATTAAATATAATTAAATATTCTGCCATACAAAAAAAAAAGTTTCTTTGTGTCTTGTAACAAAATATTTCGCTACCCAAACTCTGAACAAGAAAAATATAAAAATTTAATTAAAAAATTAATGAATTTATAGGAATAAACAGAATAACTAAACCTAATAATAATACTAATACAAAAACAGATCCAGGTTCATTTCATTCAAAACCAAAGGCAGTGTTTCAGCAATGTTTCATGTTTGATCTGATCAAATTGTCAAATTCTGCATCAGAATCCATAATCAAGAACAACAACGATGATGAAGATTACCTGCCATCACTCTTGAGAGAGTACTTGATCTCGCAAATGGGAAGAGGAACATTATAAGGATTTGAAACGTTAACCTTGGCGAGATACTCAACCCCATCCTTGCCGATGCGCACGAAATTCACGCCAAACACACTCGCCTCAGGCTTCGGCATGTTCGCCACTTTCTCATTCACATAATTCTTAGCCTTCCCCAACAACTCCGACATCTTCTTCTTCTTCTTGTAAACGACGAAGAATATCACAACGAAACTCACTCCGATCACACCAAACGACACCTTTGATCCCAACCCGACCTTCATCCTCTATTTATAATCGCACCAAAACGATGCCAAACGACAACATCACCCCAACTTAGCTATCAAAACAGCACAACAGTACGCTAGCACGTGACATGCTTTGCGTCGCACGTGACCAACGGAATGGAATGGAATAGATCCGAATATGGCGACGATGATTGTGAATTTGTGATCATAATTATTAATTACTACTGCTTATTATTGGTCATTATTATAATTTTTATGATAAATAAATAAATAAAAGTTTTAATTTAATTGGGATGCTGATCCCGTGTAGCTCATGTGTATGGACTATGGGCGGCCATACTCGTTCCCACACCAACCATCACTATTTTAGAAATTTAGTTTAACTTTTTTTATGTGTAAGATTTTCTTCTAAATTAATAAACTTCTTATTTATTTCATTCCATTTTTATTCTTTAGTCAAATTACTTTTTAAAAAAAAAAAACTTCTTTTATTATCATCTTCTTATACAAGGCCATTCCCGCGCGACATAGTATTGTAAGCGGTGATTATTACAATTTACTGAGATTTAACTATTGTCGCTTTTATTTACCTCCAAATTTTTAAGTAAGAAAATTAATCGGAGGAGATCACAGCGATTCAAAGTAAGAAAGGCTTGTATAATATAAAATTTTTACTTTTTTTAATTAAAAATTATTGATACAAACATTATTTTTATAATCTCTAATCAAATCAATGTCTCTGCAAAATATATGAGAAAACTCTTAACCTAAGTGTGAACCCCTTCCAGGTTCCCATCCTTAATTTGTTGCCTAATAATATTGTTTACTTTTGATATATAGTCGATTCTATTTGATATTATTAACTAATGTTTATTTTAAAATATCTTTTTTTTTTAATATATTCTTCAAATAATAATGAGCCAAAAGTTTATTCTTTTTCACTTTTCAAGTTTCTTTTAGCTAGCTAGAGTAGAAGAACAAATTAAAGTGTTGTGAAAACGAGTAATTATTTTTAATTTTTTTATTAGGCATTATTAGTAAGTTGAATTTTCATTACAAGCAACTTACATACTCTGATCTACATATTAAATGGAATTATAATTTATATTAATATAATTCTGGTTTGATGATTTTTTGTGCGTGTTTTAGGTGAGATTTTAACCTAAAATATCTTATAATAACGAAAAAAAGGATAATCTCATGTAAGATACCGTTAATCCGCATTCTTAGCTTTGATGATTGAATATATAAAAAGGTGACCACATTGATGAGTAGAAAGAAGAAAGTGACTGAGTAGCCTTCTAAACGAAAATAGGAATATGTATTAATAATTATTTCTTCTTAACATGGCAGCCCTTATATTAAGGTGCAACAGCACTATAATATTTTTTTGGTAATATACTAACCTCAAATAATAAAGGATATGGTGGGGACTGTATGGAGAAAATTAGAGAGCATTATTACAAAAAAGATTTATTTAATATTAATGAATTGATTAATTATTATTAGTGACCCTTCATTTTCAAGTCTCAAAGACTCAAAGTGTTCCAATCACAACGGCGCAGTTGGTAAACTGATTTTCATCTGAAATAAATTAAATCAATTATCCTGTCTTTGATATTAGATAATTTGTTGATATATCAATGATCAAATTAAAGCACGTGTAATTTTGCTCCCTACTATTCACAACAAGGGGATAATAGCTAATTAGAATATGCAATATAATTTTCTTTTTTTTTTACTCTAATTTTGAAAATATGTGTATGTTTAGTTATAAAAAACAAAAAACAAAATGTAGTGGAAGAATCTGACTGGCCGGTGGAAGAGGAATAAATATGTAGCAGTGTTGAAATAATTGACGAAAAAGTTGGGAGAAAAAAGGTAAGAATAATATCATGATTTTTTGCTATGAATATTCTAACTACTTTTATGTCTAGCTGGTGGATATTTTTGAACCTGTAAATATCAATTATATATCATGGTTTATACGGATTCAACTTTGTGGGGAGGAGGTAGTGTTTTACTACTTGTCATTTGCAACGGATGTTTATTAGTGACAAAAATTTGAAAATTTATAAGGAATTTCTCTTAAAATGAAGGTTTGATTCGTTCAATCCTATTTAGTAGGTGATTTTTCTCAAGTTCGTAACCTATTGTCTCTGTTATTCTCACCATTTGGCACCAATAATTAGCGACAAAATTTGTGACAAACTCCTTTTATCCGTCGCTAGAGTTTGAGAAAATTTCATCACCCCGATTATGGTATATCCGGCACTATTAGAGATGGGAAATTTCTGTCGCAAAATTTCATTTACAATAAAAAAATTTACTAAAATTATTACTAGTAATGGATAATTCAATATGTATATCTATTTTGACCAATTCAATTTAACTAAGTAATTTATTTTTATACTAAATAGAAGATTATTTGGATGTTACATAAAAGTTATTTTAATACTATTTCACACCGAAATAATTTTCTATATAAAAATAAATGACTTAGTTAAACTTAGTTAATCAAAATAAATATCATTACTCTAATAATTTTTAAAGCAAGTGGCCGTGCGTGGGTGTATATATATGAACTAATTAGTACACAAGAAGCTAAGATTAATCATTTTTCTTTTATATATTCTAGAACTAAGTTTTAATTAGTTAATTTAACTAATAATTTTTATAAACATTCATTTTTTTAAGGTTTAATGTAATTAGGATTTAGAATTTGAGTTTACATTTTTTTTAAAGTAACTTTAAGAACTAACTAATCAATATCAGCTAAAAAAAGTTAACTCCCTAATTAAATTAAGCTAACTCTTTCAAAATATACAACAACAGGATGCACAAAAAGTAAATAAAAAATCATCATGATGAGGAGAGATTTATACAGTACATGATATGTATTTATCAAATGTACATTAATTTAATTTCCTTACATACACAAGCAAAGCAAGCACATGATCAGGATCACTGATCTTATTATTGATTCATATATATACACAAGTTATATATTAATTAAGTTCATCCACAAATCATCATCACAACCAGTAATAACATATGTATGTATGTTACAGACGTGCATGCATGCATGATGAAGGTAGTAATAATAAGAGTTAACCACCAAAATTGCGCTCGAATTTTTAAATCGCTGAAAAAATTGCCCATGAATTTTGAAAACGAAAGATGTGTCCCTTAATATTATTAAAAAGTGACAAATCAATTCAAATTTCAAAAAATCAATAAAACATTAACTATGGAGTTTAATGACTTCTGGGTTGATTTTTCACGTTTTAATAATATAGAAGGGCACATTTGCCGTTTTCAAAATTCATGGACATTTTTGTCAGCGATTTAAAAATTTGGGAGCAATTTTGGTTGTTAACCCTAATAATAATATATAGTATTAGATGGTAGCAAGAAACTGAATCTGTTTGAGAAGAGGAGTCAAAGTTTCCATAAGCTTCTCGCAAGGATGGTTATGGATTCCCTCGTAGGTTGTGACCACAATGCTTGTGTCTTTTGACAGCCTCTGCACTTGTTTCTTCACATTGCATGTGTGATGCGTGCAACGGTAGTAGCTTCTTCATTTTTAACCATTTTCATTATGATATTCAAGATTAGCGAATGAACCAGTAAGCTATATATAGCTACAAATTGTTATTAATATATGAAGAAATTAAACAATTGTGTCAAACAAATTAAATAATGGATAATGGAATAATAATATTTGACAGGGGCGGAGGCTGGTTATAAACAAAAACACTTGTTAGACAAAAATTTAGGTTATATATATAAATTTATCTCTAGAACTTTAGGTTATATAAATTTTAAAAAGTATATATATAAATAATTATATCTTCAATACTTTTATTTAAAAAACACTTGACAGACAACTTTTTAACAACAATAATTTATATTTAATTAAGTTCCACTAAATTTTTAAAAAACTTTAACAATTAATTAACGACGTGTTCTTCAAAATTTTTGTTTTAAACTTTTAATTAATTTGTTTCTCCAAACTATCAAAGAGTCTCTCAATTCTAATTTAACTCATAATTTAAATAAATACTTTGTATCCCATAAAATTTTTATTGTGTCAGGTATTTAAATAATATAAATAAATTAATATATAGGTATTATATACATACCTAGGATATGTGCTATTTTTCACTGCTTTCTGGCCATACTTCCTCCAGCGGTAACCATCATCCAAAATATCATCAACACTTCTTGTTTGGAATGCAAACCTTGGCACTCTTGTTGCCTTCTTCACTTTTCCCACCAATTTCTTCTTCTCCTTCTCACCATTTTCCTCTATGTCACGAGTTTCGCTAACATTTTCGGCCATGTTAAAAGAAGAAGGAGAAGGAAAAGAAGAAGCGCATTCTATTGCGGTTGTTGTTGTTTCCTTGGCATCACAGTGAAAGGTTGCACTAGCGTTGTTGTGGCTGCCACCGCCGCTGGCGGCCGACAAAACATAATTAATGTTGCCCCAATAATAATCATCATTGATGTCACAACCAAGGGTATTATTATTAGGTTGAGATTGAGGTTCCATTTGCAAAGGGTTTTGATGAAGCATGGAAGAAGGTAGTGTTGTGAAGGGTAAAAAGGGAATATTGTTGTTGTTGTGGTTGTCTTGGGGTGTTGGCAATAGTAATAATGGTGGTGGTGGTGGATTTGGTGGGTCTTGATTTTCCATTGTTGTTGTGTTTGCGGTGATTATTAAACCCTTTGAGAATAATGGAATAGTAATGAAGATTGAAAGAGAGATTGAGAATGTGTACTAGGGTTGAATTTTATAGTGGGTAATGAAGATCTGGTAGATGGTAGAAAAGGTTTGGCAGCCGTCACACTTAATAATAATTACAAGGATAATTAAATATAATTGTTGAAGCTAATAATCAAGGGGATATATATATATAAATAAATAAATAAGTGTCTTCTAATATAAAGTCACTACATATATAGTGGTAAAGTAGAAAAAAATGAAATTTTATATTGAATCGAAAAAGTAAATTGAAGATGTAAAATGTGAAATCGTAGTAAAATTTAAATTGTAAAATTGTATAATTTAATATAAATTTTATAAAATTGTCTAACTCATTTAAAATCGTAATATTAAAAGATTTTAAGAGTTGAATGGAAATTTTAGCTAACATGAAGACTATATTTTTTATTTTGAAAGTTAAGGGGAGAAGGGAGAAAACTAAAACAAAATAATACCGTGAGAATTTCGTATTTGTTACATTTTGACAACTTATTAAGACAATGGTAATTATATATATATATGGTGGCAAATAATTGTATTATGGTAAGATGGTTATGAAAATTTTGATAATTATATGCTCCACACATATGATTAAAATGCTAGAAAGATAATAAGTTAAATTAATTTATTGAACTTATTATATTTAACATGTTATTTATATATTTTAGCATTTATTAATGAATACAAATTAAAAAAAAGAAATTACTATTGGCTTTTGGCTCGCAAACGTTGATGTCATGCATTTTTTTTTTACCTTACATTACATATATAATGATATAAACAATTTATAAATGCTTAGAGGGCATGCATTGAAGATAACGAGAGAATTGAAGTATTAGTATGGGGCACGTCTCCTTTAATTTGTGTCACAATATGAACTTGAATGGCAGTTGAACTGAAAAAGTAGTTAGAATTTAGTTGAAGAAGTTTACATTTGGGGTGCAAGTCATCAAGCTCTCATATACATATAATTGCTACACAATTATTAGAACAACGCACATACGCCTATTAATTCCCTAATTTTTTTTCTTAATCTCTAATACTAACTATTTCATATTAAGCGCTACTGTTTTTTATTATTTAATAATCAGAACAAATATAATCTCAATATATATTTTTTTATTTCACCTAACTCGACAGGTCAAGAATTACTCTGTCGCGGATCTAAGCTTCATTTAAGATCTGTCGCTAGCGAGAAAGTTGCTACATGCACAAGCGAGATTCGAACCCAACATGTGCTTAAGCCAACTAGCTAATAAGCTGATATTAGACCAATTCAAGTTGGTTATATATACGTTCTCTCCACCCACTTATCCATATAACACAAATGTTCAAATAATAATGTACTGTTCACCAACTAATAAAACTTGTAAAGATAAGAATATTTTTTAGGTTTTTAATTAATTATTTTATTTTTGATAATGAGGATAAACACTGGAGAAACCAGATTTTGAGAAAACTTGCTGAAATAACTAAAGGGATAGCTTGTAGAAACAGAAAGTGTAGACAGTTAAACACCTAAAATTCTTAAGGCCTCAAAAGTAACCGTCTTAACATAAATATACCTTACATTAAACCGCTGACTTTGATTACCCTATATAACTATATAAGTATATATGCTCTTATCAAGTTATGGATAATTAATTAGCAGAATGTAGTAGAGTTAATGTTACAAAGCAGAAGTAAGGAATCCAAACAATAGATTTTTTGGATTGAAAACAAATAATTGATTGGTTGTGACAAGCAAGAAAAATAAGAAAAAGTGCATATTTTAGCCTCCAAAACAAGACTAGCTAGTTGGTGAACTTCATTAAAGGATAGATATCCAAACAATGACTAGCTATATACATAATAAAAACATAAAATAGGGCAACTTACACTCTAAGCTTCACAACCACCAAGTAAATACAGAGAATAAAATAAGAAAACAAAAATTGAGCTTTTAATCCTTTGGCAATTTGCTTGCCTCAATTATTGTAAATAACAATTTCAAAATTTTTTGTGTTAGCTTGATCTTCAAGATCCTATGTGCTATTGCTAATGTGTTGTCATTCTATGTACTAAATTAAATGAAATGGTTTTGATAGTGATAATCAATGGAATTGACATTATTAGAATAGCATTTATAGATTTATTATGTAAATATCCTAAAATATTGTCGGACTTTTAATACACCCCTCTTAATCGCAAAAATGAATCTACTAAAACCAAATATTTATATGTAATCGAACTAACATGATGGACTCTAATATTGTATTAGAATAACAATTACGAAAGCTATCATTTTAGTAGATATGCGCTCACGCGAAATAAAACTTCTGATAAATATGGAGATTAACATTATCTAGTAAAATTAAGCACTAGAGCTTATTAGATGCAATTATGATATATATTGATGTGAATTCCTTCAATTGTCAATATCTTCAGTTACAGATTCAAACTCCCAGAATAAGAATCACATGTTAATGTTGGGTTTGGTTGAAAATAATGTTTTTTAAGGAAATTCCACATTGCTTGTTGTAAGAAGTGTGGGTGGACCTTTATGTTATAAATAGGGGCTTAGTTGAGAGTTTTAACTGTACCAAATCAATACACATTGTATGACTTTTAAATTCCTTCTTCTACTTTAGAGTTCTCTCTTGTAAGAGTGTAAATAGTGTAGTCATTGAGACAGTGTGGGAGTGCTTGGTGTCGGAGTAGAAAATATTGTGATGTATGGTATAATTCTTGTTCCATAATATTTTCTTGGTTGTCGTTTGACAACGACCGTGGTTTTTTTTCCCTGTTTTTGGGTTTCCACGTTAACTCTCTTGTGTTGTGATTGTGTTATTGTTCTTTCCTTCTTCTCTATTTTAATTCTTCATAGGGGCATGGTCGGGATGCCCAACAAGTGGTATCAGAGCCAGGTTCAGTGCATGTAAATTCTTAGTATGCTCTGTGGTTGCAGCTTTTGTCTGATCTTCCACATCAGAAAAGAATTATTCTATAGTGTTGGAGAATTGTTCGTTCATGGTAGCTTGGTTATTGTTGTGTTGCTGCAATGGAACCTTTTTCAAGCGCCGTGAAGTTTGAAATAGAGAAATTCGACGGAAGGATGTTCTTTGGCTTGTGGCAAGTTCAAGTCAAGGATGTATTGATACAATCTGGGTTACATAAGATGCGAAAAGTCTAGGCATATAAGGAGATATTGTCTTGGTGGAGCAAGTTCGGCAAAAGCTCCAAGTCAGCGCCTCTCTGGTTGAGAGATATGATGATATCCTATGAAATGTTGAGAGATGTATCCTTTTGGTAGGTCCGCACTGCCGTGGAAGAGGATGAGCTGTTAGTGAGTCCACAATTACACATGGGCATTGGTTGTCGGTTGATGCAAGTTGTGTGATAGTGGAGTTATATCGATGACTGAGTTACTTCCAAGGAACATGGAAGCAACACCAAAAAGTCTCAGCAAGGTTTATTCGACATGTGCCGATGAAGTTCTTAGAATTGGTTAATTCTAAGTGGATGCACTTTTTTATGGTGGAGTGTGATTGCTATATAGCTATGATTGTCTGGTATTGACAATGTTATTATTTTCAATCAAGGTGGAGATTGTTGGGTTTGGTTGAAAATAGTGTTTTTTTAGGAAGTCCCACATTACTTGTTGTAAGAAGTGCGGGTGGACCTTTATGTTATAAATAGGGACTTAGTTGAGAGTTTTAATTGTACCAAGTCAATACACATTGCATGACTTTTAAATTCGTTCTTCTACTTTAGAGTTCTCTCTTGTAAGAGTATAGAAGGTGTAGTCATTGAGACAGTGTGGGAGTGCTTGGTGCTGGAGTAGAATATATTGTGATGTATGGTGTAATTTTTGTTCCATAATATTTTCTTGGTTGTCATTTGACAACGACCGTGGTTTTTTTCCCTGTTTTTGGGTTTTCACGTTAACTCTCTTGTGTTGTGATTGTGTTATTGTTCTTTCCTTCTTCTCTATTTTAATTCTTCATGGAGGCATGGTCGCGATGCCCAACATTTAAGTGTCTTAATTTTCATCATTCTCTTTACTCAGGTCATTATTATTGTAGAATTTATTAGAATTGCATGTTTAATGTTATAGCAGTGACATTTTTTCTTCTTTGTTAAGGAAATTACTCATTTCTTGATCTAAGCAACAATTCAAAACCACATTGATTTGGCAAATATCCAAGGCATCAAATAGCATCATCATCTTCACAATTTCGTTGACAGTGTTATTCTACAGATGAATCAGCATATCATTTCAATAGCAGCAGGAAGAACACTAATCTTTTTTGGAAGGAACCCCAAATGTTCCCCGTCGGATTGAATATGAATGCCGCCATTTCCTGAGATATCCTCCAACTCGATCGAAAGTACACTACGATACAAAGAACAATCTGAATGAGTACCAATAAAAATCTAAGCAAGCCTAATTAACAAGATGAAGTAAAGCTGAAAATTGAATGCTGAGTTTGCATTTGAGCCTAGATCATACCTTCTTGCTGATATATTTTCAAGTGAGAGATGTGTTCCATTGTACAGCTTTTGCAATTTCAGGATGAAATCATGCCACTTGAAGTTTTGAACAATCACAGCCTGAAGAATTTAACAGAGCTTTTTACTTGAGAACAGGTTCAGTGTTTATCCAAGACATGATTCAAAAAATGCATGACAATATTCATCCAAGTGATTTTACAGAAAAGATATTTCACCTCTAAATTTCCACTGTAAGGAGTAGCATTTGGTGTAATCATCATGCCACCACCAAAATATTTTGCATTTCCAACACAAACGGTTGTTACTCGAGGCCATGTTTCCCACTCACCTTCATTGAACTGCATTTTTTTAGTATTAACTAAAATTATGCAGGAACTGTTTGGAAAATTTGTGTGATATAAATCACTACATGAAAAACAGAAAAAAGAAAAAAGAACTAAGGCTGCGTTTGGGAGAGAGATAGAGACCGAGAGACAAAGATTGAGAAACTGAAACTGAATTAAGTTTGTTATTGTGTTTGGTTTAAAATTTACTGGGTGTGTTTGGAAGAGAGACAAAGACTAGGAGACAGAGACGGAGAGACTAGAACTGAATTAAGTCTGTTGTTGTGTTCGGTTTAAAATTTATGATAGAGTCGGGACAAATGTTAGTACTAGATACTTTAATGTTGAGTGATGGTATCTGAGCAAAAAAACGTGCTCAAAATTTTGGTCTCATTCTCTAGAAATTTCAGTCCACTCAGTCCCCACTTTTTGGAGGTATTGAAAATACTGAGATTTTGGATACTGAGACTGAAATTTTAGTCTCAATCTCTGTCAACCAAACACAATACTGTGTTTGAATAATCTCCCAATCCCTCTAAACAAACACTGCCTAACTAACACTGACCTTAATTCTCAAATCCTGGTTTTGATGCCCCATGAAGGCATGCAATGCACCAAGTACATAGCACAGTTTGCCAAAGGTCTTGTATCTAGAAGCATAAAAACCAGCCTTTGCACTCCTGCGAAATTTCATGATATGCGATTCGATAAGGTCTATGAATTACACTAATCCAAAATTTCTAAGTTTGCCTTACAAATGGATGTCAGCAACATTTATGAAGTAATGGTATTCGGAACTTTCTCCACTGATCACACCAACGTCTATCCTTGATCTTAACCCTGTAACAATTCCTACATCAATATTGTAACATAGCAAAAACAATATTGTAATTGCAAAAACAAGAACAAGAAGAAACCTCTAGCAACACGGTCAATGGCCTCTCGAGGATCGCTTTTCCTGGAAAAGATTCAACTGATATGCTCCATATAAATAAGAAGCTCAAGAAGAAAGAATACACAAAGAGAAACTAACCAACGGAGTGTTCTTGCAAAATCAGAACCAGTTCCCAAGGGTATAAGCTGCATAAAGCAGAAACATAGTTGTAATTTTCGGCGAGGATTCGATTCAGGACTTTTCTAACAACATTGCATTCTAATGCCAATTATTTGACTCACACCAAGAGCAGTTGAACGTGTTGAGTCTTTCATTTGACTAGTAACAGGTTTTCCAGCCCAAAAAAAACCATTAACAACCTGCTAGCAATAAAGTGAGATGGATAAGGAGAACAATTCAGGAACAATGTTGAAATTCTTCAACAATTAAGATCAACATTCAAAGTGATTTGCACCTCATGAAGAGTTCCATCACCACCAACGGCAACAACAGCATCAGCACCTTCTCTTATGGCCTGCATAAATCATAGACTCATTTTGAAATGGGGGAGTAGTAAATACCAATCGCGAGCGATTTTAAGTTCTTCAAGCTAACCTCTCTTGTTATGTCAATAGCATGACAAGGACCTGAAGTTATGGACTCCAATATCTATTTATTCACAGAATCAACACAGCAGATAAGAAATAATGAAAAGTGGAAAGAGCTAATCATGGATTTACAAATTAACAAAAAAATACAACTAAATTTGCAGATATGATCTTCAAAATGCTCATGTTACATATAATGACTAACTCACATTGCATTCTTTACCGAGGCGAGACCGTAGATATGGCAGTATCTTCCTCCATTGTCTACCGGTCTTCCCATTACAACCTAAAACCAAAGATTTAGGGTGCGTTTGGTTTTTGTTTTCATTTTTAGTGTTTTCTGTTTTCTAGATTTTGTGAAGAAAAAAAGAGAAAACAGTGAAAATAATAAAATCCTATTTTCTGCTTATTTCTCTTTTTCCTTTACAAAATTCAGAAAACAAAAAACACCAAAAATAAAAACTAAAAATGAAAACATAAACTAAACATATGAGCCATGGTATTTCGAATGCTTATCACATATAGCTCTATATGATTATTACACAAGAACACATGATTTGTGAACCTAAGTATATCATAAACATTGCAAAACAAATAATGTAGCACTATTCTAATTCCAGCACTCCACAGTGCAGCAACTCAACAACAAGAAGAGAATTTTTTTTTTCTTCTTCTTCATAGTTTTCTAAGAAGAGAAAATCATTACCTCGAGGATTGACGATGAAAACAAGGTCTCTTTGACGTGAAGAAGAAAAGGATGAAGAACCAACTGGTTCTGGTGTCATCATTGGTTGTAACTCTGATCTGAAAATCATGGTGGTTGCAGCAGCCATAGCATTCCTCTTCCAAATGCCTCCATCATCATCATCTTCTTATACTGTTGATAGCTGCGCCACTATAATAGCACACAACCTTACAGAATCCTTATGCTGAATTTGACATTTGAAAAGAACTGTATAAAAATAGATGACGGAAGAAGCAAGGAACTGTTTAACTACCTTATATAGTACTACATCATCGTACTTGACAAAGGGAATTGACAAAGTACAATAATGTTACCTTTTTGTGATGAAATCAATGCATAAATGTATTAAAAATATGATTATTATTTTCCTATGATGCTTTTACATAAATTTTCTTAAAAGATTTCTTATATATATGCATAAAATTGACTATAATTATTTTCAAATATTATAAATTAAAACGAATGATTATGAATAATAATAATTTGTGCTTTCTGTCAACTACTTTTACTATCTTGATGATGCAGTGTTCCTAGTTAGACATAACCTGATAATGTAATTATACAACCTCACCATTTACTTAGATCATCTTAAAAGAAATAATAATAACAAGATATGAATTTAATAATAGTGATGTTTACATTCTTTAAATATATAAAAACAAATCCCATATTTTTTGCAATTCCTTCCCATAAATAATTGTCATTGGAAAGAACTAAGAAACTAGCAAAAAAAAAAAAGGCCAAGCCTAAAAAGTGCATCAAGAACTATATTTTTCAACAGATCAAGTTCCTCGAAAATAAGGAGATTGGTAAAGTAAAAAAATAAGTGTCTAATTAATCTTAAATTAAGATAGTGATGTTCAAATATGATAAAAGTTACAGATTCAATGTTAATTAACTCCTCACTTTGCCAATTTTCTTGCCTTAGAAGATCTAAGAAGTAGAATCATACAAGATTATACTTCAATAAATGAAGATTCTATCGGCTCGGAGTTCAAAGACTTAGTAACAATAAAGACTCCCTGCTTATAATCTGGTGTGGTTCCATAAGTCTAACTGCATGTTTGGTTTTCCGTTTATGTGGCTCAAAACCATGATTTGGAAACTGCAAACGGAAAACCAAACGTTGGAGAAGCGAGTGAGAGAAGAGTTGCAACAGTGATCAGAATAGAGGTTTCTTCCCATTCAACATTCCCAGCAAGTGGTCAAGAACTTTTCCCCCTCCGTCTCGCAACCCAGAATGCATAAACTCGTTAGTTATCCACATCCTGATCCCTGCTATTTGAGAAGCTGTTTCAGCGGACAGCTTAAAATTCACATACATGTCTTCGTAGTAGACAGCTGCGGCAACGGGTACCTGCCACCATTGAATGAAGCATGTTAAAAACAGAAAATTTCACTACACTCGCCTAGGAGACTCGATTCTTAATAGGATTAAGATATTAGAGACATGAACCAATGCCTCTGATCGCTTTCTTCTTTCAAACTACCTTGTTGTCTTTCAAAGCCTGGACATTGTAGAGCGGGGGCCAATCCTTCTTCTCTGCCAAAATATCAGCTACATCTTTGAATGGTTTCAAGGCATGAATCTCATCAAACATCCATGGGAAAACCATCTACATGAGAAAAACATGATTGGTACCTTGCTCCTCATAATTATAAATAAATATACCAGCTTTTAATTTATAAGTCAAATACTTACATGAGAAATCTAATATCATGCACAAGACTCCACATACATACAACATATGCATGCAATTTAAACCATATTTTACGTAAATGAGCGCATCAATCAATTATAAATTTATAATTACTGATTATACAGACATTCAAAAGGTTTGAATTATCAGTTTCCCAACACTAGAATGTGTGTGAGAATCAAATCAAAACATCACAATACTGCACACAGAAATGTCACACTGAAGTAGGAAAAAAAATAAATATTCAGAAAACCATGAATTTTAAAACCTACCTCTCCTGTAAAGAGTACAGGTTGTCCTTCTCTAGCTGCCTTGACTGCATCAAACTTGTCATTAGTTTCATTCCTTATTCTTTGAGCAGACCATCTACTTGGAGAACCCTAGAGAGATATATAGACATTGAAGACAAGAGTTAAAGGTCAGATAGATCACGGATAAAGAGAGAGAGAACAAAAAAATGAAGTGATTATTGTACCATATAGAATGCATAACCAACAAATGAAAATGAAGTCTACCTGACAATAGATGGACTCATGCATGATGGCATATAGTGGATTAGTATCAAAATCTAACCACTTCTCGTACTGCATTGAACAAAAATCAGAGGTTTATCTTCAAACTAAAATTGAAGTTCAGGATTTAAAATCAAGGGAAAATAAAATTTTCTTACAGAACTCAAGAAATAGTAACTTATTCTCTTTGGTGCTCCTGGAACTAATGTAGGCTCCCACACTCTCTCAAACCTGAAAAATATAGCACATAACAAAAATGAGAGACTAATTTTCTTTGGTGCTTGAGTGAGGGACTAATGTAATTTCAAGATAGGAAATATAAAAAATGAAACGTAAAAATCAGCATTTAAAACATTACAGATAATGCATGCGCTCAAAACTGGCTCCAAATCCTAAGCCAGCGAGACCAAGAATCTGCAACCCTCTTGGGGTTAGGATGCCCCCAGATGGAAGGGCCACCTATGAAAAGGGAAAAGCAAAAATGGATTTTAGAGAGCCTAGCTAGAATGATTCTTTGAAAAAATAAGAAAAGGTGTACGAGAGAGATGCTTGCCCCTCCTCCTTCTTGTTCCGCTAAATAATTAACAACTTCTTGAACTACTTTAGTATCCTGAGGGTATCTCTTGTAATACTTCTCATTTTGCTTTATAACTTGCTCAAAGCCAGCTCTGTACACCAAATCTGCCGTACATCCATCTCCAATTGGAGGAATTCCTCCTGTTATAAAGGCTTGCTTCAGTCCTTGGGGTGCAAAACTCAAATATGTGACTACGCAAAAACCACCGTAACTCTGCCACAGTTAGCAAAAGAGGATAAGAGTTGGCAAGAGTTTAATTCCAAAGATTAGAGTGGCTTGAAAGTTACAAATTTAGACCATTATTGAACAGCTCCCATGGAACACTTTTTATATTCAAGGAGAGAAACAGATTGTAAAGCCAAACTGGTCAGCATCAGAATCAGCTGCTCACATGAATAGTATTAGAAAACTCTACTGAAAATACCTGTCCCAAAATTGTCCAAGGTCCGGCATTTGGAACAATTCGTACTCGGATAAACTCTGCGTCATTTACTATATTATCAGCTCTAAAATGTTTTAAGAAGTCAGCTAATTCCTGTGCAGATTTGAATTGCGACATTGATGATACAGACAGAGGAGTTGATAATCCTGTTCCTCGCTGTAGAAATTAAAATAAGCAACAGAATCTGTTATCATACACAAAGTTGTCAAAGGACAAAAAGATGATGTCGATACAAGTGTTTAGCAAATCATGCCTGATCCATCAAGATTACACGAAACTCTTCACAAGCTTTCTGAATCCATCCACTAGATTCAGTTGGCCGCATGCACTCAAACCCAGGTCCACCTTGCAAATATAACAGGTATGGCAATGTTTGCTCTTCTTTCCCAACTGATATAAAACATGCCAAGATGATGAAGGCGGTGAAATTGATTAACAAGATGAAGCCTAAGCACTTATCCATCACCAACCCATAAAACGATAATTTACTACAAAAAGAGACTTTTTGGATGCCATTAAAAAACTCATTATGTGGAGTAATGACAAATTGACACATCAAAACATGAACGGAATATTCGAGAAGTCCTTATGCTTATGAGTATAAGAAATCTAATGTTGCTCCCATTGCCAACATATGCAGTGCTCTTGAGACTCTAGTCATAGTAGTCAATACTAGAATGTAGATGCAATCCAACACCATCAAAATACAGTAATTCCATCACCAAAGTGTAAGCTTTGAATCATACACAGTAACCAAAGAATCACCCAAATGCAAGTAACAAGATTCACCAGCAATTCCAGCTAAAGCTCCTTTATTATCCAAACAAACTCACTTGAAGCATTATACAGTACCTTAACCCATGCTCAAATAATAAATTACCTAAAAGTCTAATGATCCAGATTCCAGATTCCAAAAGGCAATTAACACTTCTAGAGAATCCAATACTTTGGATTCTTCACCCAGTTAAAAACTCAAACCCTGGAAAAACCCTAGATTTTTTTTTTCTACAATCACAAAATAATCCAACTGCACTGAAAGAACAACGAATTCAATCAAACCAAAAAGAGGAAGAAAACGATTCGTTTTGATAACACTGTTACCTGCAACGACTTCACGAGCAAAAACCGAGATCTTAGGCGAAGAATGGGGGCCACGAGAGTAGTCCAGAGGTACAGTGAATCGGTGATCGCGCAGCCGGAGCTCCGGCACCGACTGCCACTCGCCGGCGACGTCCTCCGTCGAGGAATCACCGGCGGAAGCGCTTTTGTGCTTGATAAGCGTGGTCATGGAGAAGTGTGTGGTGCGAAGAGAATGTGAGAGAAGAGTAACAGTTCTACGATGATAATGATGATGATGATGATGATGATGGAGTTGAAGTTGAATGAGTGAGAGTGATGTGGTTGGTGTGAGAAAACGAAGTAGTGATAGTGGTGGCGCGTGAGATAACAACATCATGTTGAGGCGAGTGCGAGCGGTAAAGAAAAGCAGATAATATTTTGAGATCACATGCTCACATGCACGTGTACTTCATCCTACGGCCACTGTTTTTCCTTTTACTTTTCAGAAGTTATCTGAGCCCTTCATTTTAATTTCAATTTAAGTAGGGAGTTATTCACCATTAATTATATAACTTTCTTCCCATGAGTTTTATTAATTTTAACACATGGCCACGGGAAGACCAGCCATCATCAGTTGAGACTGAATTAAATTTATTTATTGTGTTTGATTTAAATTTATGAAAAGATAAATGTTAAAAAATAAAGATTGAATTAAATCAATAGAAAAAAAATAAATGCTAATATTAAAAACTTTAATATTATATGAGAATATTTAAATAAAAAATTATTAAAATTTCAGTCTCAGTCCAGTCAATCACTCCAACTGAAATACTGAAAATACTAAATTTTTTAAACTAAGACTGAGAGTCTCAGTCTCCTAGTATGAGTTCCAATCTCAAAAACCAAAGGCACCTTAATTTTAGTATTTTTTCAGAATTAGTATGCATACAGTTCATAAACCCAAATTAGTTTATTATTTTATTGTTTTTGGTATTAAAATTAGTTTATTATAACTCTATTTTTTGTTGAAAGAAAAATAAAAAGAGAATTAAATGGTAATGATTTGGCTCACAGGAAAAGCCCATCATTCTTAAAATATATAAACACTTGGCCCAACCTATCTCAGTATCTTGCTTATCTACGTTCTCCATCTATATAGTTGCATTTGGATTATAATATTTGTCTTATTTGCAAAATAAAGTTGCATACTTTTTAATACAAAAAATAAATAAATAAAAAATGCATATTTTTTATTTCTTTTTTACCACTAATCCACTTAATCTTATGCAGGCAGCCATCTATTGATTAGTTACAAATCTTTAAATTGAGTTCAATTTACGTGAGACTAATTATTAAATTTTTGAATTTGATGATATCTTAAAAAAAAAGGATATATTTTTTTCTATCAGAAAATATGCAAAATATGTGAATTTTTTATTGTTTTACCATAATTTAGTTTTTGTATCTAATGTTTCTATATTTTTATCTAAGAGATAATATCTATTATTGTTTATCTTTTTATGAATAATTTTTATAATAAAACTGACCACAAAATGCTTTCTATATTCAAATAAAATCGAACTTTTAGTATTTAGTATCTTATTAAAGGAATTAACGAATTATGTGATAGGTGCCACACCACACCCACGTGGTTGCAATGTTGGATTATCTAGTCTAGTGAAATGAAATTCCATCATGATTTCTAGAAGGTAACTAAATTATTCTGGTTTTATATAATGGTTATAAAAATAAACGAATTTATGCTATCCCAATTCGCTTCTAAGTACGTTAAAAATTTAGTATATAAGTATATAATAATAATAACAATAATCCGCAAAAGGTTTTCTTAGTTAGCTTTTTCTTCTTAAACACATTTTTCGTAAATGAGGCTTCTAAAACATTCTTTGCTTTTCTTGCTGGAAACAAAATTAATTATTGATTTATCATAAATTTAATTATTTTACTATGATAAATTTGATTATTGTAGTGTTAAATTTTTTAGTGAAATGTGAATCAATATATATATATATATATATATATATATATATATAAGATAAATAACATTATTTATCCTAGTGGGAAGGATAACATACTATATGTACTTC
>JASCZI010271993.1:0-12745 GCA_036250425.1 Stylosanthes scabra
GCAATTGAGTTAGTCCCTTGGAAAAATACTAGTACAAGCACTTGTGTTGTTTTAGTTCTTAAAAATTTACGTTTCCGCGAAAAATATTAATTGTTGTTATAACACTCAATTCACCCCCCTCTTGAGTGTTGTGTTTATTGACTAACAACTGCAGCCACTGTCGAGATACCATACGTCGTCTTTCTTCTTGCATTCTTCTTGTGAGGATGCATAGAAGATATATTATTCTCCTTCCTTTTCTTCAGGGAAGTTTGCGCGATGGTTGATCTTCACTCTGCAGTCTTTTTCAATATGCCCAAACCTTTTGCAATTGCGACATTGTGGTTTCCCACGATGCCAACAATCCTTCTCTAGATGGTTGGTGTTCTTGCATATGCCACATGGAGGATATTGTTTTCTATTTTCAGATTTGTTCTCCATTTTTGTAGAAGGTTCTGCCCTTCCAGAATTTTCTTGCATTTTTCCTCCTCCTCTTTTATTTAGATTCTGAGACTTTATACTGAGCTTAGACTGAAATGCATTTTCTATATTATCTTCATCATCTCGACTTGCCAGTCTTTGTTCAAAAGCATGTAACGAGCTTATTAACTCTGTTAGCGTTAGCTTTGATAAATCATTAGTATCCTCAATTGTGGATACTTTAGGATCAAATTTTGGTGGCAAGCTAATTAATATTTTCTCCACTATCTTCTTATCTGTCAAATCCTCTCCATAAGATCTCATTTCAGTTACTAAGCTCATTAATCTTGCATAGTAAGCTTTTATTTTCTCAGAATCTTTCATTTTCATGTTGGCATACTGTTTTCTTAGAAATTGGAGGAGGATTGTGCGTACCTTTGTGTCGCCTCTGAACTCTTGCTCCAAGTTATCCCATACTTCTTTGGCTGATAATATTCCTCTTATTCTTGAGAAAATTGTCTTTGTCACAGCTTGTTGGAGGAAGCATAGAGCAATGTAATTTCTTTGTTGATCCTCCTTTAGTTTCTTCTTTTTGGCAGCGGAAAGTGTTACTTGATTCTCCGGATTGGTGAATCCTTCGTGAACAACCTCCCACAAGTCTTGTGCTTGTAGAAAGGATCATTTGAGAATGCCAATCCTCATAATTGTCTTCGGACAATGTAGGAACGAGAATGTTGATAGTTGAGATAGTCATGGTTTTGGAAAAGTTTGTTTGAGTATGTTATAATGTGGTGATTGTATATATAGTTGATATGTTTGGAAGAAAGATTCTACGCCCAATAGATGATCGAACGTAGCTCTGATGCAACTGATAGTTTTATGAAATAGTTTGAAGTTGGTTTAGTGTGTTAGTTTAGGTATTTGAGGAATAGAAGGGATAACTTTGATTAAGGAATATGTTTGATATAGTTGGAGAAATTTGATAGTTTTATTATTGATGTATTTTGGAGAGAGTACAAGGCTTTGATGATAGTTGAGTAGTGTTGTGTTTAGTTTAGTTGATTACAAATGAGAACCATGGTAGCCTATTTATAGGCTTCTTTAAGTTGAATTCCTAGATAAATATCTTAGATATTTTCTAGGATTTTTCTAGATATTATTCTAATAATATCTTAGATATTTATTTTGGATATTTCTAAATATATCCTAGATATTTCTAGTTATTAATTTATTTATTTTCTAGATTTTTCTATTATAATATCTAGATATTTATTTTAATCATACAAATATCTAGATATTTCTACAAATGTATAGCATAATTTAATAGCAACTTAGCATGATTATTATCCAAAAGAAACTTCTAAATAATGCAAGTTCGTTAGGTTAGTTGGTAGCTAGTTTGTAGCAAACACTGCAATTGAATGTGAATCATTATTTCTCATGTTATGCTAATTCAGTAATACTAGATGGACATAGCCAAGAAACTGTGGCTCTCTGCTACAAAGATACAAAATCTCCAAAGATAGTTTTCTTCTTTTAAGAAAACAAATGTTTTGGTCTTCATAAAACCTTGTGAGAGAGAGAGAAAACAAAATGAGCTTTTTTAGTGGTCTGCCTTAAATTTTTTGTTGTTTTTAATCCACAGAGATAAGCAATTCGGAAATTATTTTTTAAATGGCTATACAATGGGTGATGAACTCAGTAATGGATATTGATGGTGATTTGGCTTTATATGGACTGTTATGCAACAAGCTAGTAGCGTGTTGAAAAAAGCTGCTGCCAGGGAAGAGAAGACGCTAGTAGCGTGTTGAAAGCATGTTTTTACAAAAAAAAAAAAAAATGAACTTGTGTAGGTATGCAGAGGACAAGTATGTGTATGGAAACATTAAGATATATGCATGGGTATAAGTAGGAGGGTTGATCCGTGGAAGATGCTAAGTAAAATTGATTTTGCATGGTTAGTGAGTAGAATGCAGTAGTGGATACTGGTTTTTTTATTTTAAATAATTAGATTATTGAAGGAGATTAAAAACTATTGAGTACTTTTTTAGTGTTTTTAAAACATACATTATTGATTTTTTTAATATTATTATAATGGTTTGAAGTCGCTACTAGCGTGTTGCCTCTCCATTCTGACATTTCCATATTATTGAATATATCCCTATTGTTCCATTTCTAAATACATCACTCCTTCTCATCCATAATAAAATTATTCAGCCCAAGCAATTTTTTCACTCTGCACATGTAAGCACTTCTGTTTTTTTTTTCCACTCTTATTCAAAATTCTAGATTGCAATATCTTTAACTAAACATATTTAATTATTTTGTTGGTTAATATTTTATCTCATGCATGTCCACGTGAGAACAGTGAAAAAAGGGGCAAAGGATAAATACACAGCATAAGTTTTTCTTTTTTGTGACAAATACACAGCATAAGTTAAAATTAAATTGAAAAATACATATAAAGAAAAAGGTAAAATTATTTTTTTTAAATAAAAAATTAGCATTATTAGGAGAGTGGTGTGGGGACATGAAGTTACAGATTCACTCATTCACATAAACATTAATGATGAAATTTTTTTTGGGTTTGTGAAAAATTTTTGACTTGCAAGAAAGCAGTGTCTCCTTGTCCCTCTTCCTGATCCCATTCCTCATCATCTCTCTTTCTTTCTGACCCAACCCAACCCACACATACCTTTCCATTTCAGAATACAACACTTACTCTCTTTTTTCCATTTCCTTGCCCCGCACCTCAAATCCGTCCCTTTTTTCCATCACTTCAATTTTCAAAGCTTGAAGAGAAGAAGGTTTCTTTTTTTCATTCTGGGCTCTTGTGCAGATCAACTAACTCTCTACCAATCGCCTCAACTGTTGGTTCCTTCCCCTAATAAAAAAATTTAATTTTTTTGATATCCTTTTGTTCAATTCAAGGAAATTTCTATTGGATTGTTTGATTGAATTTGTGAGGTGCTTAAATAGAGTTGGGTGTTTATCTGATTATTGTTTGGTGTTAAAAAGATTGTTCTTTTAGGTGGAAACTCAGCTGAAGTTATTTCTGATTGTTCCTTCCTTTCTGCAGCTACCAGTGGATAATGCTAGTTTCTTACAAGTTACAACAGTTTAGTTTGCTTTAATTTGATAGAAATAGTATGCTTCACATGATTTCCTTCACTATGATGATGCTTTTGTAGTTATGTCAATGCAATTTCCTTATTGTATGTTTAGCTTGGTTTGCAAGACGAGTTTCAAGCTCTGAATGGTTCTTACTTTGTGTCCCTTTTTGACCATTTGGTTTGTTTTCTTTGTCTGCCTTTATGTCTAAGTCATCTTTCTGCCATTTTCGAAGGTGGTTTTAGCTTTTCGTGTCATGGATGGTATTCACGGGGGTGATTCTCGGATACACATGAGTGAGGGACAGCATCCTATGCATGTGTCATACGTGCAAGAACATGAGCATCATGGATTGCATCACATGAGTAATGGGAATGGGATGGAAGATGATCAGAATAACGGCGATGATACTACCTGCGGTGGAAGTGAGAGTGTTGAAGGGGAAATCCCTTCTAATCATGGAAATATCCCTGAGAATCACACTGGAATGATTGATCAAGGGGGTGATGTTGGGGATCAACTTACATTGTCTTTCCAAGGCCAAGTTTATGTATTTGACTCTGTGTCACCAGAAAAGGTGCATGAACTTATCCGAGTTTCTTTTTCCTTTCTGCATTGACATGACACTACTACTGATGTTTAGTCTAGGATGTATGATTTTAGCTTTGTTTGACATGCTTTCTTTGTTAGTAAATACTAGTTCGTAATATAGTTAAAACTAAGTTCAGTTTATCAATAATAAGGACACATGGTGTATAATTGTTGGCATCGTCAAGTAGAAAAATTTATGCCTATTTTGTGGACCCTGTGCTGTTTATTTGGCTAATATCCATGACAATTGACAAATAGTGATCTATTTTCTGCAAAATTGTGGACTACTGCCTGTATGTAGTTTGATTTGATCCATGGAAGAAATCAATTCTGATAATCTTAGGATGAATTCTTAGGTTCAAGCTGTACTACTACTATTGGGAGGCCGTGAAGTACCTCCAACTATGCCTGCCATGCCAATATTGTCCCACCAAAATAATCAGGTACTACTATTATTTTGTTCAATTATGATTGATAGTCTTTTAGATGTCAAATATATGGCTCATGAAGTATTTGACCAGGGATTTACTGGTACGCCACAAAAGTTCAGCGTCCCCCAAAGATTAGCCTCATTGCTAAGATTTCGTGAAAAACGGAAAGAAAGAAATTTTGACAAAAAAATTCGCTATACTGTTCGTAAGGAAGTAGCATTAAGGTATGATGCTTACTGTCATAGACCCTGCATGGAATATGTGTGTTGAAAATGTAGCTTGATTAATTATAAACTCAACTTATGTCTGTACATGCTTTGTGTTGTTGATAATATTAAATGGTGGAAACAAAACACCTTAGTAAGTTCCTTCAAGAGTCTACATTCATATTGATTTTCATGTAATAACTTTGTCATTATTATTGTATATTTTCTGGATTTCTTATATTTTATTTTTCCAGAGATAGTTTCTAAACTGTCCTGATTCGACAATCCATTATGCTTGCTTTATTTTGTTTTCAATATTTTCTCATATATGGGGGCTTGATAGATATGTACACTCACCAATAACTCTAGCTTTCTTTGTACAATGTAATATTATAGTAAATATAGGATATAAGATTCTGTATATGTTTATATCCTTCCATCTATTTACTTTGATCATATAATTAAACTTATGTTCAAGTCCATGTCCTTGCACCAGTAGCTTACAAGACAAGTGACTTTTGTAGGATGCAAAGAAATAAAGGTCAGTTTACATCTTCTAAGCCCAATCATGATGAATCTGGATCAGGTGCAGGAAACTGGGGGACAAATGAAAGCTGGTCATCAGATAATAATGGATCCCAACAACAGGATATCGTGTAAGTCCACCGCTACATTCTAGAACAAGAGGGTAATAAAGAAATTGAATGTGGATGTATATTCTAGATGTTACCAACCCCACCATGTGGAAAATGGCTTTCTTGTTGTAAATGATAATGATTATATGGTGTGGATTTTATGGCTCTAAATGAAAGTCATCAGTTCAGTCCATTTGAGAAGTTTTAACCATATTTTTAGACAAAAGAGTTATTTCTTGAATTTGTTTTGTATATTTGTTCTACAGATAGTGTTTTTTTATTTGTTTTCTCTCCTAAAATATCAGTTGTCGGCACTGCGGTATTAGTGAGAAGTGCACACCGATGATGCGACGTGGACCTGAAGGGCCAAGAACCCTCTGCAATGCTTGTGGACTTATGTGGGCAAATAAGGTGAATGGCATTCATGTTTATATCTTTATGTTTGTTTCTTTCTTATTATTTGTTCAATGCTATTCTACAAGTGAATATTAATATCTGAAAACTAGAAAGTTAAACAACTGTGGTCGATTATTTTGATTTAGTTGTTGATTCGTTGATATGAATTTCTTGAACCATAGGGAACTCTTAGGGACCTATCGAGAGCAGCACCCATGGCTGGACATAATTCTCAGTTAAACAAGAATGAGGTTAGAACTTGGAATCCGTGCATTCATTATATAATATATATACAATTATGTATTGTTTCCAAGTTAAAAGCTTGATCCTCATCCTCTTACATAAACTTAATCTCTCCTCTTTATTAAACATGTTTTCAGAATAAAAGTTTTGAGGCCAACCAGATGGTACAAACAGTGGCAGCTGATGTTGATAATTCTTCATGACATGCCTTCTATATTTCGGTCCCACTTTCATGAAAACTAGGTTATGATTGATAATCTTTCGGAACATGTAGCAGTTTAATCATGCCTATTATATTAATCTACTCCATTTTACCTTTGCATTCAAAATTTATTGTTAAGTTGTTGGTGTTAAAGCTTGGTGTTTGATTGAATTTTTTCCTCTTAATATCGCAGCCTTTAATTAGCTAGATTGCATAGATTGCATTACTAATTCGAATATGTGGGTCGTTACTTACCAACATGCATCTAGGTGTTGTGATTTATAATTCACTCTGAGAAAGTCTTGGTAGCCAATATTATTTTTCCTTCTTTTCTCTTTCCTCTCTTACCACCCACTATTTTCCTAATTACACTCATTGACTCCCTATAGGCTCCATAACGTTGGTTCCGTAGCATTATTCATCTACTCTTTATTTGATCCAGCGAAATTAGAGCAATCTTTTTTTTTTTGGGTATACACACGTTTATTTACTCTACTGCTATGAATTTGAAAAAGATTATCAATCAAGACCTTATTTGGCTGTAATAATATGTTTTTAAAAAATTTACATAAATGTCAAATCTTAGATTTTATATCTTTCAGTGTCCATTATTTCAAGATAATATCACATGATTTAGCAGTTCAGATTCATTGTTCTTTAAACAAAATAAGTATAGAAGGGCTATCTTGGATTAAATAAGTCCCTTCCTTCAGGTCATACTCAACACCTATTCTGATATCTGAATTTTGACTGCTTTTATGGTGGATTGGTGGGATGTCATAACGTGACTTCTTCATGTTACCTCTGATGGAAGATGCATATCTTAGCTTCTGTTTGAGTTTATAGGTTTTATTTTTTTCTTGTTCCTCTATTCTGTCATTTGCCTTTTTGTGTAATGACCAAGTCTTCTGCCTTGGTTTCTCTCTTATAATCATGAAATTCTCTTCACCTTTTTTCTTTGAGTAAAAAGATAAGAAACCGGAGCATGAATACTTAAATAGTCATGCTTTGATATTAGTTGTAATAATTCCATGGAACTTTTTCATTCTTTTAATGGCTCAAGCTATTACGTTTTATTTTATGTTCTTTTAATATATATTGTGCTAGGCATTAGTTATTTTTCATAAATCTTGAAGTGGTAAACACCATATTTATCCCTTTAGTATTTTTACTTGAAGTGACTCGGTATCCAGTTGCTCAAGGCAAGCCAAAAAAAAACAAAAAAAGAATACTCGTCATTAAAACAAACCATCTCATTGATAATCTTTCCTGTAGAGTGATCCCTGAATTCTAATAATTAGCTACTTTTAAAGAACATGCTTGAAAACTGCAGAACAATTTGCATGGCCATTGTTCACCATAAGGATTATAGCTAGTAACTAATTGACTGTTCTATGTTTTTTTCTTTTTTTTTTTTACTTCCCATCGCTGTGCAGGGTGTCTTCGCTGCAACTCCAGAATTAACTACATTTGTTGATGGCTTTTTGGACTTTCTTTGTGGTTATCTTTTCAGCACCAATTGTACAACTTATCCAAGACTCGCAAATGCACAGAGGGAGTCTCTAGATCTAGGGCTGTTCACGGATCGGATATGGGCAATTTCTCGATTCGATCCGAACAATATCGGATCGGATACAATATCCGTATTTTGACCTCCATATCCTATCCGACTGCGGATATATCGGCAGAAATGGCAAATTGGGAAAGAAAAAAAATTGTTGGCTTAATAGAAGACAATGAATATAGAACAGAAGCTCGATAATTCCATCTTGTTTTTCCATTCTCAAAATGCATTAGGGGAAAAAATAAAGAAAACCAGAAATCAATGTAATTAAACAATAGCAATGTTAAAACAGAAATTAAAAAATTAAACAATAGCAATGTTGAAACAAATCTGTTCAAGCAATTAATCAAACAAGAAAAGGGAAAAAATTAAACGCTTGGGGTTACAAAAATTAACAATGTCAACACTAGAACAGGGTTGATGGCGAGCAGCGACAAACGGAGGAGCCGGCTACTGGAAGAATTGCATAACATAGACAAGGCTAGGAGTGAAGAACATGGCTTACGGAGAGGCCACGACAAAGGTAGGCTAACGGCGATCGGACGTCACGAGCGGCGCCGGCGACGATGACATGACGAGATGCGACATCGACAAGGGACTGATGAGCGACGAGAAAGGACGGACGAGCTCAACGATGGTGGGGGCTAGCGCCTGCGGAGGAAGACTCGGTGGGTGTCGGCGCCGGCAAAGGAAGACACAGTGAAAGTGGCGTGAATGGTGTATTTGTGTTTAGGTTCATAGATCTTGAGAGACATCAAGGGTTGAAAGAGAGGCGGCTAAAGTTTCCACCGTTTCACTCACAACTTAACCTAATATCATATATATATTTTTCATTATTAATATATATATTTATTTATTTATAATTAAACGTGCGCATCCGCGGATCTGCGAATCGGATCCGCGAATACTGAATGAAAACTCGTAATCCAATCCGATAGCTTTGCGGATCGGATAAGATCCGCATTTTTCGGATCGGATGTGCGGATCCTATTGATCCATGAACAGCCCTATCTAGATCCACTAACATATTCACGGGTAATAGTAATTGAATAAATCATACCAGTTGATTTAGCTACAACTACATCGGTGATGCTTAAACAATTCAATCTTTAATCTATTTTATGTGTGTAAATAGATGCCTAAAAAACATAATTGAAAATAAAAATTTGTTGGGGTAGTAATCCAGTCTCTTTGCATGGTAATATATACCTTCTTAGTAAGTTCATGACATAAACACTCCTAACGCTTTCTTTCCTTGACCTGAAGAACTGCAAGTGACATGGTCTAGGTAGCATTCAATTATATCTCGTTGAACAACTAACCACTTGAAATGATAATATATACCTTCCCACATAGCTGGATGACCTGTGTGTCCTACATCAGAAGATTCAAGCATGCTGTCCAATCATAAACCATTACTTCCACCTTGTACCTGCAATCAGAACCCATATATGATTAGAAATGAAAGGCTATCAACACACACCAATGAAAACTGATCCCAAGGCACCTACTTTGATAAAGGTTTTTTTCCTATGTGACCACATTTCTCATTTGTACACTCATATCTCCCCATTGGTGCACACTCCACCTTCTTTCCACCCATTGAACATGCAGGGTAACACCAGTCATGCCTCCCGTTGTTCACTCCGATTATACTGGCAGCAATCCAGGGCTTGTATTCCTGTACCAGAATTAACACTTAGATTACTAGAACTCACAATAGGAGGTATTTAATAAACATATCAAACAGAGCACACTTGTTATTTAACTACACCACTGAAGGTACACCATAAAGACACACCCTGGCATTTCATATAGTATCTACCCTTAATTAAAAAATAGTTTGCTTCAATTCTGGTATGATACCTCACTGCACTTTACAACATCTTCAATCTTCATTACTTGTGCATTAGGTTGGCTGAGTTCTCCAACTGCAGACACTGCAATGTTTGAAGAAACATGGCTGATCCTGGATGAAGCTGAGCCACCATCCTCCAGGCTGCAATCCACGAAGACAATGCTTAATTAGTCAATCCAAGTTTGCCATTTCATCTTCTAGATAACATAACATATTAACCATTGCTGGAAACTCATAGAATCATCAATCAATTTTATAATAAGTGTGCATTGTCTAGATTTTTGGATCTACTGCTCAAGTTCAAAAGTTTCTCCTCATTATCCAGCAAATATTATCAATACTGATAGCAAAATACGTATTCAAATTCAAATTCAAATTTAAATGTGAAACTGAAAGCTGAAACCTCTCCTTGTTTTAATTACCCTAATTATAGGGGATAAATAACAACAGATGCATACTGGACCAAATCCACTTCTTGCTATAAAGTTTAAAATGTTTACAACCGATTTCCATCAAATGTAATGATTCTATCAGAGATTTTAAAAAAATTATCTAACCTCTCCCTGGAAGCAAGAACTTCGTTCAGCTGTGGGTTGATGTGGACCTTGGATACTGCGAAATTGCTCTGAATCGAAGTCCTTCCTAAATTCCAAATCAGAAATCAATCTAAGTAGTCGTTAAAGAAAGAATATTTTTTGTTTTTTTGGAGAAAAAGATATCAACAAATATGGATTTCTAATGTGTGCATACCATTCCACAGTATGGAAGAGGTGGAACTCCTTACGATTGATCAAGAAATTTGTGTACGAATGCTGAAGAAATGATTGCAAGCTGTCTCTTTGTTTCATATTTTTTGTACGAAGGATGAAGAAATAACTGGATTGAATTTTTAAAAAATTCAGCGCTGAATGCACCATTTGTACCTTTTCGCATAGCATGCTCCCTCAAGGTGCTGGATTAGGTAAACCAATTAATGAGGATTTGACACGTAATAAGGAAAATGGCAGAAGTAAAAACGAGACAATTGGAATGGAATTGGTAGAATTCTCATTGCCTTTTCTGGTAATGTATCATGTACATATATACAAGAGTGAAGGAAAGCAACAGCTCAGCAAATCTTTCTAACAGATTACAAAATCATCAAATCATCAAATGATAAATCCTAACTGCCTAAGATTCTGTGACTCATCACTTCTAAAAGGAATATAAGATGGTAAAAATAATGCAGTAAAAACAGAAAAATAGAGAGGTAAATAAAAGAATAAATGAATGTAATAATCTATAATTGTGAAGTCTGTGTAGTGCTAGATTCTGATTAATTTTGGACTGTTGTGGTAATTGGACTGTTACTATTCACTTTTTATTAAAGGTGGATAAGGATGAGAAGAGTGTCTGCTTTGCTTCAAGATGAGAATTATCAAGTCCTTTTTTTTGTTTTTGGTGGAAAATGCTCATAGGAGCATCATGTATTTTTTTACAATGTATTTGCTAAAATGTAATGTATTCTTGGCCTTCTATTTTAGAATTAGGATTTTGATTTATTTTGGGAGCTGAACAATTATCAGATACTAATGCACTCCCTTACGAATGTTGTATTGTAGACTTACTTATGCACTCTCTTACTTACTAACGAGTAATAATTGTATTTTTTTAGGATGTGTTTTTTCTATTTAAATTTTGAGTTTTATGGTTTCTTATTTCATCTTCTTCGTTTTCACTTTGAAACTATCCGCGTATCGAATACTATCAGGTACGCGTGCGCGAAAAATACGGATGAGTACACCAAGCTAAAAAAAATTAAATACCTTTTAGGTATGTCTCGCGTATGGCTAGATACGTTTTGAGTACGTTTTAAGTACGAGACTAAATACAATTTTTATTTAAATTAACTTAAAATTATATTATTTTGAGTTAATTTTTTATTTTTAACTCTGTTTATTATAAAATTATTTAAATTTAAATTTAATATGTTAAATTGATTATTTAAATATTTATTTATAAATAAAAATTTATTGAATTAAATTTAAAATATATTTTATCAATAATTCTATTTGCACATCAAAATCAGCCACCAAATCAACCACTAGTGTATAATACACGTTAAAATACAAAATACGTTTAACTCATTTTTAGTGTGTATTTTAATATTTCAATGCATATTATACGGCTAATTTGATGGCTGACTTTAATGTACACCTAGCATTACTCATATTTTATTCGTGCAACATAGTATGTTTGGCAATTTTTTGGAAGAACTTGTTTTGGATGATATCAATGCTTTTCATGAAGATTTTATTGTGATCACTCAGCTGGTTGAATTTTATTGTGATTACTTATATTTCTTTGACCATTTCTGGCTCATCTGATGAGTTCTTGGATGCTATTGGCCATGCTGGTCTTCCCTTGAGGAGGAGACTTGCAAATGATAAGAGGTTTTTAAAAAGGGAATCACTAATCTGTTGGAAAAGTGTAATCTTTTATAGCACTCCCGAGTACATGTTTTTATTTTTCAGCTTCCTGTTTTAATTGAATGTGACAAATAATACTTGTTGGTTGAGTATGAGTACATGGTGTTTATTAGTGTTTCATTTCTTTTTACAATCACCTTGTTTGTTTTACTGTTTCATTTCCTTTCATAATCAATTTTTTTTTCTTCTCCTATATACTCCATTCATTGCGAACCATTTGTTGAAATCATTAAGAGTTGTCATAGGATTACTCATATGAACTTAGCTTATTGAGTGAACTACCAACCCGTCCCTGTCCATTTTCCCAACTGTCATTGCGGACCCTGAATATAAAAAACCACCACGACGGACCCCCTCCGTCATCTTCGTGCAACAAAGCGCTCTGTGAATCGCCTCGTTAACAGGTAACGGAAATGACTGATGTGGCACGTTAACTTGCTGAGTGGATCGTTAAATGCCACGTTGTACAATGAGTAATGGACAGGGGTTTAATTGGTCAACTTTTTTATTACAAAAACGGCAGCGTTTTGCTTGAGTTCTTTGCTGTGCGTTTTGTTAAAGGGTTTGTGCTTCCATAAACACCCTTGCCCTGTCTCTCAGAAAGACAAAGGAAACCCTAGGAGAGGAGAGAATCACTCACG
>JASCZI010271993.1:16710-49241 GCA_036250425.1 Stylosanthes scabra
TTCCCTTGAATGTGACTCTAATCCGATGAGCCTGTCCTCCAATTCCCTGCATTTCAGCTCAAATTGATATGCTCCACAAAACGAACCATTAACTTGCTTTGCAGTTCCAAGGTATGCAGCTTTACTCGTTTGTGCACCACACTTAACGACATACTCGTCCAACCAATCAAAATATCTACAATGCGGTGTAGGAGTCTGGGCAGGAACGACAATGGTGAAAACGACAATGGTGAGACCCAATAAGAAAAAACCAAAGAAAAATATACTTGAATAAAAACATTACCTTGAAGTATGGGCATCCATAGAATAGCCTATTAGGGTTTTCACCGGTAGAGGATATAAACAGAATGGCAAACGCCCCATAGTTGCATTCAGGAGCAACGAACTTGCTCTTCTTCTTCGATGCTCCGCCGCTTTGGGTAGAAGCCTTTGAGAAACTCCAACCCTCGCCGTCCCCCCCATCTCTTCCACTATCCCTGTTTGATCCAGACTACCGCTCTTTGCTGCTGCTTGCCATGTATTTTTACCTCACAAAAGACGAGAGAGATGCTTGGAACCCTACTTAATAGCCCCACAAATTCCCAACGGCGTCGTTTTGTGTGTTTTGGATGTACCAAAACGAACCCTGTCCTTTTCCAACCTTCTAGCGTGGCAACTAACGATCCACTCAGCAAGTTATCGTGCCACATCATTCATTTCCGTTAGCAGTTGACGACACAACTCACGGAAGGGCCGCTTTGTTGCACGGTGATCGGGGAGGGGGGCCGCCGAGGTGTTTTTTTAATGTCAGGGTCCGCAATGGTGGTCGTGGACAGGGGCCGGGTTGGTAGTTCACTCCTTATTGTACATTGAGTCAATTTCAGCTTTTTAGTTTGAATTTTGAAGTTTCCACATGGTTGGTGTTGAACTTATCTGATTCAATGATTAGTAATGAAGCATTGTCTTGGAAGGAGATCACAGAAAAAATTGAGGAAAATAGTAGCTCCCCTCAGTTTGATATTGGTAAAAATTTAACATTCCATATTTTTCGTACCGAATTTTAATTTATTTAATATTTTAGAGTACGTAATAATTAAAAAAATAATAAACTAAAACTCAATTTAAAAATATATAATAAATAAAAAATTACTAAAAAGAGTACGAAATAATTAAAGATAGTTAACCAAAAATCAATTAAATAAAGAAAAATTGTGTACTAAAATCTGAAAACAAAATAGAAAAACGAAATAAACAAATAGAGTCTTAATACTAATTAAAATCTACTATGAAAAAATATCCTAAATTGGATAAATTATCCAAAACACTCCTCCTCCCCTATGACCTTTGCCTCGTACTCAGTGATTTCCTTCAACCGACGTGCTCTACTCTTCTGGAGTTAGTATAAAAAAAAATGAGAACACAAATTCTCAGTAGACCTCCAACTCACTTTATGGGATTTTTAATAAAAATAACAAAATAAATACATAATAAATAATAAATAAATAAAACACATAAAATACATAACAATGCATAATTATTATGATAAATAAAGGATTGTAACAGTCACATCTTTTATCTTTACTTTTAAAGACAGAATTGAGCTCAACCGTTTATTATGTGGGAGTCCCCTTCCCTTACCGAAGGTTCTTAGTCCAAGTTTTGGTCTATCACCTTCCAAACCGAAGGATCACCTCGATTATCTTGTCTTTGCAAGGTCACCTTCCTTTATCGAAGGATCATATCTTCAGTTCTCACACATATAGAGTTAGATGACATGCATGCATGAAAAGAACATAAAATATGGAAAAGGCATACAAACATGAAAAGGAAGAAAGGATTGAAAAAATTTTAATCTACCTTCAGAGAGTCTCATGTGAATGCACAGAACATTAATTTTTTCTTTAGAAAAGAAAAGGAAAGAACTAAGAATTAGGATTTAGAGTGTGTTATCTCTTTAATAGTCACTCCTATTTATACACACTCTTGACACTAACCTAATAATTGTTTTTATTTTTAATTTTAAATTATTATTATTATTATTATTATTATTATTATTATTATTATTATTATTATTTATGCGGGTTGTTAAAAAAAAACATGTTGTTTCAGACTTTTATTGACTTCTTTGAAAGAAACAATGTAAAAAAAAAAAGGTATATTATATATTTTTAATTTATTTGTTTTAGAATGTAAAAACAATCTAAAAAATACAAATCATAAATTAATTTGAGTAGCATTTCAATATATAATGAATATATACAATTGGATAGATTCTGAACCAATTTGAGCTGAATTTTTAAATACAATGAGCAGAATCCTAAACCAATTTGAACAGAATTCTAGAAACTCAGAAAATACATTCTTAATCCTAAATCAAATATAACACGTAATTGAAATTACCAACCTCCATTTGCTCTTCCAATTGTCCTAATTCATGGATGGAATTTTAAACCATTTTGAGCAGAATAATAGATACTCAAAACCAAAACCTAAATTAAGGGAATCTAAATCAAGTTAAAAAAAAAATTGTATTGTACACTTGCTTAAGTATGTTGTATTGTACACTTGCTTATGCACTCCCTTACTCACTAAGGGTTAGTAATTGTATCTTTTTAGGATGTGTTTTTTTTGTTTGAGTTTTTTGTTTTATGGTTTCTTATTTAAATATGTAAAAGAACTCATTATTTCCAACAATTTTGCATGAGGATGTTTAAAATTGTTTAAATCAAATATATTTCCATATTCCAAGTTCATTAATTATTTTAAAATTTCTTTGAGGTAGCTTTTCCTTATCAGAACCCATCAATTGCAATATTCATAATTATCTTTTAAAAGCCCAAGGCTTTGAGGATATGTATACTGTAAATGCATTACCATTTTGGATGCACTGAAAATGGGAGTACTATCATTTCTCAGAGGTTGAAAGAATCAGGAAAACTACTCAAAATTCATACTTATAGATGAGAATTGAGAACCTTAGCTTGATACAACTATGTCACAAGAAAAACTACCCAATAGTATATTTATATAAACTTGATATACACACTAATAAACAATAGACAGCCTCCTAGATTTCATGTTATCTTTATCGTCTCAAGCTGCAGTCTGCCCACATAAAATGAATGCTTGAATTAGACTCTGAGCAAATTGTGTTTGATCTGGTGCTCCGGACACACTCACAATGCATTCAGCAGCCCCAGGTTTTGAATCATGAACGACCACATTTGCGCCAGATATCTGAGAAACGAACCAAAGGTCAAAACATGATTAACACTAATTTCTAACATCATATTAGTATACTCTTTTGAGGCTATCACAGTTCATTCAATAAGGAAGGAATTAATAACAAAGATGCTAAAACAGACCTGTTGAATCTGAACTAGGTTGCTGTTGTTCTCGCCATAGACATGGGTTAAATACATGTGTGGGATAGTGACCTCAACGTTTGAGTTATTTGGACTATGTAATGAGTTCCCGTTTCTGCAAATAATACAGCAATATAGAATTTAGGTACGGCACACACATTTATGAACTAGTGTAAAATATATATAGCCAATAAAAGAATCAAAACTCACTCACTTTCCAGGGGTCCCATTTCTTGGAGCCAAACTTGAAGGATCAGCCAGTCCACCTGGATTTCCTCTGTTAACTACCTGAAAGACAAAGGTGTTATATGATCATTTTTGTTGGAGAAGGAAGCCTCTAGGTGTTAAACCCTGAAAGTAAAACTCACCATAGGATTCCACAATCTTGGAGAATTTGGTCCTTCATAACCACGAGGATAGGGAGCTCGGTCCATGTTTGGTGGACCACAACCCATACCATGTGAAAATGCATGCTGATCAGGTGGTGGTGGTGGAACAGCTGAATGATCAATTCCGTGAGGAGGGCCAACAGGTGGAGGGGGGTGGCCAGAGGGCATCAAGTGATTTCTGGGTCTAAATGAAGGGGGTGGCATATCTGGGAACGGAGGCATGTGTGGCGGTGCGCTAAAATTTGGAGGAGTCCTCATTGGGAAAATTGTCTCCCGGATCCTGCTGGTTATTTGAAACAAAGCATCTTGTACAGATTGCAAGTTGCCAATAACCTGAAATAGAATACTTTATTCAACATCACAAGAACCTACCAATCTCAATGGAGAGCAGACTAATATCCAAATCATAAATGATTTAAAAGTAATCATTTTACCTTTAGAGACTTTTATTAAATCATGCATCAAGAAAAGCGGGGTATATTAGCAATCAACAGCCAAATTAAACTTACGGAAATCTTTATGACATGCATCAAGGGAAGTGACCGATATATAAATTATATTATATATAATATTATATATATAAGATCCAATATCTATTTATTTATTTATTGGATAAAACCCAAGGGAAAGATATAAATGTGATTCCCTAGTAAATTATTTTAAGCATGGAAAATATACAGCTTCCTTTCTTGATGCTCATGTTATTTTCCTATGCCATTGCTGATGATTTGTATGTAGCACTAAACATGTATCTATAACTCATGCTAATGTCTAAACTCACAGTTACCTGTACAACTTCTTCATTTTGGGATATGAATTTAATCTGTTCCTTTGAAAAAATGCGTATACTGGCACCCGTGGCTCTTCGCATTTCAGATATAACAAGACCACCTTTGCCCAAGAGGCAGCCTACCTGTGGGGAACGCACAAGAAGCCTAGCAATAACTGCAGCACTCGGTTCAAATCCAATCTCTGTAAGTCGATTATGAACACGAATAACAGCATCTTGTGCAGGAGAATGCTTTAAATCTGAATTCTGCAGGTTATATCAACTTAGTTCTGTTAACCTCAACAAATATCACAGAAATTGCAGCTCACGTTTATAATTCTCTGCCACAATTCACCTAAAACAGTATTGGAGCGTGTGCAAACCAAAAACAATATGTCTAAAGTGTAAAAGCAATCAAAAAGTTTTTCCTTACAAAAAGACATAGCGCAGTTAGCATAGACAATAACCAAGTGTATTATGCATGAAAGACAGTTAAGCTGTCGAACCTCTCGTGCAGCTATCACAACCACTCGTTCCTCTGAATCTGGTCCAGTATCAACAATTTGGATGGATGCACCAGTATCATTTTGCATTGCCCGCACTACAGAACCCCCTTTCCCAATAAGACTACCAACTTTATCCTGCTGACACAATAGCTTGAAGACAACATCTTCTTCAATAAACGGCCTATGGCCATGCCCAGCGTTTTCAGGCCCAGGAAAAGGAGCATAACCCCTGGTGTGACTATCAGGACCATATCTTTCACGATGAGGTTCAACATGGTGAGGTGGTGGTGCTCCATGGTGTCCCCCAGGCCCAGAAGATTTAAAAGAACCAGAATTGGATGCCTCCTTCTCCAAGATACAAGCTGAAACAGAGAGAAGCGCCTTCTTCACGGCACCAAAGCTTCCTGATATCTACATACATCACAACAACAACAACAATAACCATGCCATCCCTACCATAGAGAAAAGAAATATAGGAACAAGTAATGTGACTATGTGACTTGACTAACCTCAAATTTGCAATTGTAATACAGAAATTAGCATTCTCTCTATCTATAAATCAATACATTTATCTGCTGTGAGAGTTTCACAATCAAAACCACACACACAGGAGTTATAGACAGTTATCATTTCTTTCAATCTTTCAAAGCATTACAGACCACATATATAGTATAAGATTAAGATCATGTTACACAAGTGAAATTTACTCAAAACCTATGATTGGATTAAAAGTTCGTACCTTATAAGCCATATCTGTAAAATTATATACTAAACTAAAATAAATCCACATGCATTTTATATACGTTAAAGCTTATGAGCATGAATAATAGGTATTAATCAGAACCTTAGAAGTCATTTTTTTTTTTTATTGAAATGAGGTCAAACCTGAATGAACTCATCTCCAGGAGGAGGAAGGGGAACTTGATCCTTTGAGAAAACCCTAACACTGGCGCCACTCTCTTGCCTAATCCTCTCCACAATTTTGCCTCCTCTTCCAACCACGCACCCAACGTGGTAGCTCGGAGCAACAAATCTAAACGATACCGTCGAATTCGCGTTCTGATTACTACCGTGTTCGTCATGGTCCACGATTCGTTCCAAAACCCTAAGAAGAGATTGCTGAGGCGGCGAGGCCTCAGCTCCACCCTCACAGTCACCGGCAGTAATTGGTGGTTGCTCAGATGGAGCAGTTACCACAACGAGGATGCATTCGTGGTCGGAGATTGGAGGAGCAGATTCATCAACAAGAATCTTAACTCCGTCGGTGGTCAAGGCCGTCAGATCCGCAATCCTTGAGGTCGGACACACTATCCGGAAGACTGTTTCCGGCAGAAAGTGGCGGCGCTTGGCGGTGGCGGTGCCGGGGAGAGGGGCGGGGTCAGGCGGACGCTTGTTGTTGGACATGAATGTGACGTGTGTGGATTGTAGCACGTGCGATTCTCTGCCAAAAAACGAAACAAAATTAAGTCGCAACACGTGTCTCTCAAGCTTCAACTTCAAGCTTCACAAGTGGAACAACACCTAAATGTAAAATATCAATTTAGATTTAGATTAGATTTATTTAAATTTTAAGATGGTGTTCTCGGGTCGGGTTGGTTTCGGAGTTGATGTGAAATTTGGTTTGATCCGATGTTATAATTTATTCGGTGGATCCGAACCAATCAAATTCAATTAGTAGCGGGTTAAGGTGCAACAACACCTAAATGCAAATATCAATTTAGATTTTAGATAAAAATGATATTTATGAGTTGGGTTGATTTCGAAATTAAGATGAAATTTAGTTTGATTCGGTTTTATAATTTATTTGGTTGGATCAGAATCAATCAAACTCAATTAATAGCGGATTAATTGAATATTCAATGAAATCACCAAAAATCGTTAACCTAGATAAAACGTTGAATATATATTTGAAATAAATAAAACGTTAAAAGTAGAGTTAAAAAAACGGTTAAAAATAGTCAAATAATAATAATATAAAGTAAGACCTTTTAAACTATAAAAGCATATAAAAGTTTTCAGATATAACGAGATATTGGTATACCTATAATTTGTAATCATTAATTTTAATTTATATATATTTTTTATTATTTTTTTAATTAAAATCATCAATTAGAGATTATAAATATACCGGTAGGTATGTGTACTTAAAACTTTTTCAAAAGCATATATATACATTACTGGTAATACTACTACTCACCAAAAAACTACATTACTAGCTAATAATAATACTAATAATAATAATTGTTAAAAATAAGACAGTGTAAACTGGTGAGAGCTGTGTATAGAGTGAGACCAGATTTACATTCTTCATCATTTTATATGTTCTTCTTAGCTGCCTTAATTTCACCTTCAATTCTCCTTTTATATATTTATTCTTAGTTGGTATTTATTGTTCAGATGGATTTTCGAAGTTGGATGAAAATGGAATTGAATTTAATTAGATTGATTTTACGATTTTTCTATTCGGACCCTAATGGATTAAATTGATTCAGATAATCAAAAGCTAATAAAATAAAAAATCAACTTCTGAATTGAAATAGAACGACAGTAACATAATCCTTCAATTATTCTTCCTTACATTACTCATAACAAATAACACAACAATTCAAAACAAACCATAAGACACAAATTTATAACCACACAACAAATAACAACTAAAAAGTAAACACCCTAAACAAAAAATTGTCAACGTGTTCACAAATTACTCTAAACTAAGAAGAAATGTTATATATTAGATTATATTCGCAGACCATCATGCATCCACAGACCACAGAATATAGTTGATTCCTCAAAAAGTTAGAATAAAAGATAAGAAAGTCAATTAAAGGAGAACTACTTCAATGGTAAATTAATTATTAAATAATAAAGTGTTTACCTCAAAATATTATAAATACTAGAACCTCCATCAAATTTATTGAAAATCTTTAACTTAGTAGCTTTGAAATTTCAATTGCAAATAACCATAATAATAATAATAATAAAAAGTGTATTAGTAACTACAGAAAACAAATTAATTTGAATTAGTTTAGTGATTAGCTCATTAATTCAATCTATTTAAACAAGTGTTAAAAATTCAAATCATATCTTATGCATGTAACAATCTATTACCAGTAGCAAATCCTTAAATTCGCGATAGATTAATCCTTAATCTATTAAACTAGGGGATGCCATGAAAAATTAAAAAAAAAAAAAACTAAAGAAAAACCAATTAACCAACTAGGTTAAAAAGCATAAAAATATAAGAAAACTTTATATTTACCGATTTTAAGTTTTTTTTTTCTTTTAAGATCTTGTTTTAGATAGGAATCTTCGGTTGAGTCCTCAACCTATTCTTAGTGTAAATTAATGACTCAACTTTAGAAAAATATAATGACCTTCTAAAGAAAACACACAATCATTTGTGCTAAATGCCGACTCAGACAAAAATAATTGATACATGAATGACCGAAATGTCTGTAGCTATGTGAGCAAGCTAAGTATATAATACTTTGTTGATTTTAAAATGATAAAAAAATGGATCTGATTATATTCAATTATCCATTGAGTGCTAAATCAAATAAACTGGATTAAATAAGATCTGGGTTGATTATCCTTATCTATGAACGCTCCTAAAAAAAGTAATTCAAATTAAAATATTTTTTTTGTGAAGAGAAAAGTTTGTGATTAAATTAAAAAAAAAATTGTGTATTATACGTAAATGTCTTTATTTTTTAATATTTTTTTCTATTATAAAACAAATAATCGTTACTCTTCTTCCAACTTATTTTCTGACATTTTCGTTGTAATATATTACCCTCCAAATTTACCCTTTAAGTTTAACTATTTTAATGAAATGCGTATGGCTAACATACTTATAATAAAAATTAAAAGTTAATCTAATTTCTCCATCTTCTCCCACTCGGATTTTATTATTTATTTTTATTATATTCTTGCTATTATGCGTATACCTACATAATAATGCATGTCATGAATGTCGATATCATGATTCATGCATGTTGAAATACATGCATCTATCTATATTCTATCTTTATTTTATATATTTCAACCAAGTAATTAAAGATCATCATGCATGGTTATATATATGAGAATGCATGCAACACATACATATGCGATAAATTGAAATACTAAAGTGGATCGTGTTGCATTGCGATATAAGATCTTTAATCATTATTATTTATCGCATAATCTAACAACAATATTTAGATCAAGATCAGAATTGAGAAGTCTGAACTTTGTTTTGGAGTGACAGATTTTTCGATGGTGAGTAGGACACAAGTGGCGTAATTAAATAAGTTTATATGTTGTGGTTCTGGAGGAGAAGACAGGGCCCTCCACGTTTTTTTCTTTTTTTTTTTTTCAATTTAAAATGTTAAAAGAAAAATTTGATTATTGTATATGGTTGTGACTTGTGAGGTTCGAGAAACTTCTTTGATATTCTGAGGTGACATTATATTCCCAAGTTAAATTTTAATTTGAAGTATTTTGAAGCCACTTTAATAATCAAATTCTTTCAAGCATGATGAGGGGACCAAATAAGTAACCATGATTGAACCACGTGATGGGAGCTAATCGCTACTATATATACGGCTTTACAAAATATATAAAAATAAATTTTCAATTATATATTTGTGTTACTCTTCAATTTTTTTGGAATAAAAATCAATAATTCAAAAAAGATAACAGGTAAATAGTAAATAAAAAACACGAAAAATGAAAGAAAAAAAAAGCAAGGAAAAAAGAAAATATAGAAACCAAGTAATAATAAATAACTTCTAAAATATTGCAAAGGAAAATTGTAATGTGTGTCACGGACATATCGTGAAAGGGAAGAAGTACTAGAGAAATTTCCTTGTGCAATCTCAATTTCTGAGCAAGGTGGTGGGGTGATGATGAATGTGAATGAAAAGGAGAAGAAAACCAAAAACTTGATGTATGTGACTTTGAATTTGTGGTTCTCATTGATCTGCCTCAAAACTTGAGGCCATTTATAGACATATAGAATTATGAGTACTACATCACATTATAGAATTTAATTGTCCCCACCTATGTTGTGCTGCACCACCAAGGGTCCACTCAAAAATCATTCACCAAAAAAAATACATAATATTTATTTTTTATTTTAATCTGATGACCTCAAATTCAAATTATTACAAATAATATATATATATAATTTTTAATACTACTGGAATGATGATGTTATCTTATCTAAAAAGAAAACCAGAAAAAAAAGGTTCATTTATTGAAGCAACCACCGCAAAATGGTTTTGAAGAGTGACAGATGCATGGCTTAAATTACATTGAAGAATGAAGAGGTTCCTCCTATAGTTATTTTATGTGGTTAATTAGTAATTACCACTTAATTTCATTATGTGGTTGATGGTAGGTCACTTATTTATTACGGTCCTTTAAGATATTGACACGTCGTTTATATATTATTTGGTGATGGATATTGGTTCCTCCTCTTGCTTCCTAACGCAACCTCCATCATCATTCATCATCCCCCATTTTCTTGCTTTCAAATTCTCAAATAATAAACCTCTCATTTTGTACAAAGACGTAGCTTTGGACAATACCTTACATCTTCGTTTTTGGACATTTTTTGTTATGTTGCTACAACGTCACCATAAATCAATTTTGAAAATTCCATTACATTGGATTTAACTCTAAAATGTTTTTATATCTTCATTTATACATATGAATTGAAAAAGGTATGCCCTGACAAAAAAAAAAAAAGAAAAGGTATGCATGATCTAATTTTTACTAGAATGAAGAAAATAATAATAAAGTTTTCTTGCAACTATATTTCAAAAATCATTTTAGTATTAAAAATTGAGTTTAATTTTGATGTACTCACCGTGTAAAGAGTTTTACATAGTCATCTAATTAGATTCATGTATTTACATGACTGTAAAAGTAATGAATTTAAAAATTAATTATTTTTTATGATATGGTAATATCTGATTTAATATATATGTAAAATTTTTTTAACTGACTGTGTATGAAAATTAAATTTTTTAAAATTATATTAATTTTTTTTTAAAAAAAAAATAGTATCCTACCTAGCTAGTTAGTCAAATGTTTAACTTTTTATTTCTCAACACAAAGTTATTTTTGCAAGTATATTTCCAATATATATATAATGAATATAAAGAATGAGAATTTTCAAAAGCATGTTCTTAAATGATATCCTAAGAATATTCATGGAAAGAATAGGTTATATATATAGAGTGTTATAAAAATAATTTCACCAATGTGTATCTAATATTTAGAATGAATTAAGATCTATAGCGTAAGAACGTAAAGTCGTTTTCATATTAAAAGAAAGATGTGTGTTTTGATTATGGGAGTGGTGAGGTGATTGAAATGATGAGGAAGAAGGTGAATGGTTCCACGTGGAGAAGTGCCCTGGATCCATTCAACTCTTGGTAAAGATTGGTTTTCGCTTCTCCCTTTGCTCCTTACTACAACCAGATATTTTTTCCACCTCCAACCAAAACCACCCACTTCTAAATTAATATTCCTTTATTATATATACTTCTAAAAAATAGGACAAGGACTTACATGTAAAGAAAAATAAAAATAGTTTACATAAAAAATTCTAATTATTAAATTAGTCATTATATATTTATGTATGTTTATATATTATTTTGTATATTTTTAATATACAAATATTAAATATAATATGGTTGAAATAAAAATACTTGATTTTGTGGAGAAAAATATATATTTAAAAAAAATTTAAATATATCGATATATCGGTCTCGTTAATTTTAATTAAAAAAATATAAATTAAAATTAATAATTACAAATTACAAATACATCAATATACTTAAAAACTCTATTATACTTAAAACAATTTTTATCCCGGGGATAATCCGTATATTATTGATGGCGGTTTGAAGATGTGAAATATTTGACGGTGCGAGAATAAAGGCGGTATTGAGAGAAGAAAATGAAAAAGTAAAGATGAAAAAGGTTCGAGAGAGACGAGGTTTTTAGAATGAGAACAAATTAAAAGGCACGAGAAAGAGAAGTGGCATGTGAGAATGTGTGAGGTAAGAGAGATCATTCCCTCTCATCACATCATCATCATAATTTCACTTATTTTTCTATACACAACGTAAATTTCATCCACCTCTCTAATTATGTTATTTAGGGTTTTTTTTCTCCCTTAATCTATCTCATCTACACTAAAATAATAAGGAAGAATGAGCCCCATAAGCAAACAACGCGAATGTATATTTAAATATATTAATACGTGTTTCTTTTCATTATTTGTAATTTTATCATCACTATGTTCATGTTAAAATATAAACCAACAATGCTATATGTATTAATATACATTTTTATATATCTCACTTATAATATTAAAAAACTCACAAAATATATAAATATAAAAATATGATAGCATAAAAATAATTATATATAGCATAAAAATAATATAAATTAACACATAAATTTAAATAATAAAAAAATAAAAAATATATACACCAATACAATTTCATTTCCATTTTTCCTTCTTCACAAGATATTCATATTATTATTGCCTTATATATATTTTATAAATCTGCAATATTATTGTGCGGTTGTAATTGATATATTTTTTTGGTAGATAATTATAATTGATTTCAGAAATATGTGTCTAATGTTTTGCTTATAGGTAAAATAGGATATTAAATTATTAATTGAATTCCTAGTAAGAGTCTACACGATCATCATACTATAGAAATAGTAGTAGGAAAATAATTAATAATAATGAGGCTGACATGTGGAGAAGAAGGAGGATTAAGAGATATTTTTGCAATTTGCAATTTGCATGCAAGTTAAGTTATCCCACGCACGAGTACTAGTAATAGAATAATAAGACAAGTGGTGGTTTGTGTTGATATTCCAATTCAATTCTATGGTCTTCGATCAATTTTGCATCTCAATTCCCATGTCAAGCTACCTCACCACCACATATTACTGGCCACAAATAAAAATAAATAATCGAATTCCATTATTTTTTTTATTTTTTTTTTAAAAGAGTGTGACATATAGTTTTGGTTGTGATGGATATTTAATTTTAAAAAAAAAAATGTGAAGAAGATAGAGTTATGTGGGTATTAATACAAGCTCATTCCTTTATATGATAAACACCACATTCATTCATTCTCATTTTCATAACAGTAACCAACACCAATTTCTCTTTTCTTTTCAATTAACCAAGAAGAAGATGAAGGAGAGGATTTGTGAGCTCTGCAACCAAAAAGCTTCCCTCTTCTGCGCCTCCGACTCCGCCTTCCTCTGCTCCAAATGCGACGCCACCGTTCATAATGCAAACTTTCTCGTCGCTCGCCACCTCCGCCGCCTCCTCTGCTTCCACTGCAATTCCTTCTCCGGAATCTACATCTCCGGCGCCTCCTCACCTCGCACCGCCGCCGAACACACCACCTGCCGCTCCTGCTCCTGCTCCCCGCCGGACGAGGCCAATTCCCTCTCTTCTTCTCCTCCTCCTCCTTCTTCCTCCACCTCCTCTGCATGCGTTTCCAGCTCGGAGCCACGCACCGGAAACAACAACAACAACAACAAGATCAGATCAAAACACTTGCCGAAAAAGAGAATCAGAACGGTAACATCGTCCGGTTCGGCGGTGACGACGGACGGCGAGGATTTTTCAACGGCGAAGCAAAAGCGAGCGAGGAATAGTAGTAATGGCGGTGGATCTGGTTCAGATGAGGTAGTTAGGGCGGTGAGGAAAGAGTATTCATCAGTATTCGCGAAATGGAGTGAGGAATTAGGGTTGGGATTAAACGACGGTGAACGCGTGTCGTATCTGGCGTGCAGAGCGTTGAGGGTGTGGTTTGGAAAATGGAAGGAAGGAGGAGTTGGAATTCCGTATAAGGTGGGTTGTGCGACGTCGTTTTGGTTTGGTGTGAGATTTTGTGGGATCGGTTGCATCGCCACGTTTGAGAATCTGCGGAAATTAGAAGTGATCTCAGGTGTGCCAGCTAAGCTCATTCTCCAAGCATATGCCTTCCTCGCACGTGTCTTCTTCTTCTCCCAACAACACAAACAGCATAATTTCTCCCATTTGCAAGAAGGCTCTGATGAATCTTAGAATATCTATTTATTTATTTTATTTATACCAACCAAACCCAATATATTGTATTTGTATTAATCAAACTCATACCGAGAAGAACGATCTTTAGTCTTAGCAAGGAAATAGATTTCATTTCAGCATCTTAGATTAGTTTTGTTGCACAAAAGAAAAAAAAGTATCATCATCTTGTAGTTTTTTTTTTTTTTAACATGTAGTGTAGAGATCAAAGGTGATGAACACAGCATGTACTTTATTTGGAGTGCTGCCATGGTTAGTTGTTGATGATTAATCTATTTTACCAAACGTGTACCAATTGGATTCACAAATTCATGGCTTCCAATCAATACTTGTTATTGATATTTAGAGTTGTTTGTAATTCTCTAACAACCACTCCTTGCCTTACTAATTTTAGTAATTTTTTTTCTCTATCAGTTATTACAATACAAAAATATTATTACTCTTGTGGTAATTGAAACCTATTCATTTTATTTTACAATAATAAATGTGCAGTGTGATTTTTCATTTTTTCCCCAAGGATAAATTTATATGAATTGTAACATGCATCTGGATCAAATTTAATTGATGCATATCAGCATATGGTTAGTATGAGGACACCAAAAAAGTTATAGCCGTGGTGAAATATGATGATAAAGACAACATAATGCCTGTGAAATTCTCTGCTTCATTTTGAATTTTGAAATGTTGGCGTCTAAAGATAAAAAGAAGAAAATGTATATCTGACATATTAGTGATTGGAGGCATGGTGGTGCATGCAATCATCATATGCTATTATTCATCACTGTGTCGTTTATATAAACCATATATTTTTATGAGGCTTTAAAAAAATCTAATGGTTGAGAAGCAGTGATAATGTTGCTTCTGCCTGCACGTCTCTTTAGCTACCATCTCAATTCCAATTTAAAAAACCAAAACAAAATGAAGCACCGCCGGTAGGTGCTACTTCATATCCAAGGAACCAATAACATCTTTATTATATATCATACTTTTTTTTTTTTCTCTAAAAGATAAGTGACGAGATATCAACAATTATATTTTTAACATATTTTTTATAAAAGCTTTTTCAAAATTAAAAAAAAAAATCGAATTCTCTGCATTTTTTGTTATAAAAAATTTAATATCATATGTCATGATGATATAATTTTTTCAAAAATTTAAGTTATATATGTAATACTAATGCATTTTGGTTTAATATATGCCCTTTTAAATTCTATTTTAACCTACACAATGTACTTTCGATAGTTGTATATTTTCGTTTAATTAGGTGCAACTAATTAATTAAAGTAATTTAATTGCTGCCTTATAGCAAAACCTTCCTTACTTCCTATATAGTAGGTGGAATAAACCATTTTAAGACCACACGTACGACGTATATGGTTCCACATATTGATTTTGGTCCCAACTTCTAACTCACAATTTCTGCCCAGTAATAATACACTACAACAACTAACCTGCTGAATAAAAACATTAGGTTAAATTAAATACACAACTATACATGTATATAATAATATCATAAACCCTGTAACACATAAATAATATATAATAATAGAGGGTGTAGATGTGAGGTCTAAATGAGGTTCTAGAAAGTATTTGTCCATTGTGGTTGCAGTTTAAAGCTATATTATTTGCAAGAAGAATCCCAAGCATACACAGAGAAAGAAAGAGAGAGACAGAGAGCGAGATATGTGGGTTTTGATGAGTACGTAGATTCTTCTTGTCCCAAATTGGGATTATTCATTTATGTTTAAGCCACATGTTTCATTTAGATTTGAATTTTCAAATCATAGTTTATAGTTTAGTTGTCATGGCTCATTTTTAACCATAATTTCATCTCTTTAAAATATTCATCAACTCATGGCTATGAACTTTTCAAACTTATTTTAAAGAGGTTCTACTGGATCCTTGTATACTTTAATTAATTAAACAAAGATATTTTTAAGAAACTTAATCTCCCTAGGCCCCTATGTAAGTTGCCACTTGCAACCACATCATTGAGTTATATATATAGTTTATTTTATTTTATAATTTGAGTATAAAAAAATTGAAACCAATATTGTTTATGTCTAATAATAAAAATAATAATAATAATAATATTCAAATAGACTTAAGCTTGAATTGTAGATGCAACATGTTCAATGAATGTTGATTGTTATTTAAAAAAAAAATAAATAATAAATTATAGGGAATCAATAATTTTTTAACCAATAAATCAACCAATAAAAATAAAATATTTATAATCACTGTTTATCAAACATCCATAATAAAAACTATAGAACATTTAAAACCTAAAACAATTATCAATCAATTTTGTATTTTTTTAGAAACATGACATCCGAAACCTATAAACAGAACATCTGAAATCTAAAGAAACAAAACATTCAATTTAAATTATCAAATGATATTAGCTGAATTTTTATTGGTTACTTAATATTATTCATATGTAAAATAAGTAAATACAATTTTTTTTTTTGGACATCAAGTTGGACAGGCTCCAACATATAGCCTACTCACACACACCCACTTTTCTATTTAAGCTCTTCCTAGAGATCGATCCCTAACCTTCTGGATGCAGCTACTTTGGGAGCTAAGCTCCACCACTGGCGACTGCCCTAGGTGCAGTAAATACAAGGTTGATCACTTCCTTTGACTTTATTTATTTATTTTGGTAAGCTTTTTTTATTTATTTATTTTATAGTTGCTATTCTCTGCTCTAAAACTTTAGCCAGCCCAACTTGTATTATTTGGCCCAAAACATTTGGAACTTACGTAACCTGGACCCAAGGTCCAAAAAAACCATAAACCCTAAAATTAAGTTGGTCACTTAGTAATTGGTACAGTGATCAGCTCACTAGTCCATTTAAGCAAGTATCGAAAATTTGAATTCTGCCTTGTGCATGCTGTGTCGGGGTTTACGGGTTTACGGCAAAAAAAAATATAGATGTAGAAAATATTTATTGGAGAAAAAAAAAGAAAATACAAAAACCCATGCAAGATTTGAATGATACAACTATAGTAAGTTTAGAAAAATGGATACAAACTCTGCTTTAATCTGAGTCACACACAGTCTTGAATCTTTTGATGAAGAACTGATCTGAATAGTTAGCATGTGTGATATGGAAAAATCATACATTTTTAATTTCAACATAAAACTTGTCACCCAATTTTGTAGAATTGGCAAGATGGAGTTCTAAATTCCCTATTATTCACAATTTCATCTAACATGCTCTTAAGCTTAATGCCATAAGAACTTGGCTTTACACTATCAATGTTACCATATATTGAACACACTGAATCTGCCTCATCAGCTTCAGATTCAGTCACATCATTGATTTCATCTATGCTTGAGGAAGAAGAACACCACTCACCTTGAACCAAACCATCAGATGAACGATTAAGAATCAAATCATCAATTTTATCAAGAACAAGATCACCTTCACCAAATGGCCTTGCAAAAGCAGCAACACCATCTTCCAGCATTGTGTCATAGTGTGACATATCAAGCAATTGGGACTCAGTTGGATCAGTGTCCCAAAGACTGTACCTTAGATTCATGTCCAATGTTGTGTTTTGAAACTCTGGTGAGTTGCACAACACAGTGTGGAAGTAAGATTCAAGAGGGTATGCCACATTGCTGAAGAACATTAGCAGTTTCCTAGGTAAGTTATCCCAACCTTGGATGCAGTATTCCATAAATGCTCTTGTAAGAATCACCCATGGTGAACCTATGAATATGCTGAATGAATCTGGGGTTTCTCTGGACTCAACAGCAAAGAAGAGTGGACTGCTCTTTTCATGATGCAAACTTGGGTCTACTACTATTTGATTCATGTTTCTTTGCCTGCATCATCATATCATGGATATGTATGTGATTGAGACTTGAGATTAAGGACATAATCTAGATCTTAATTTGGTGATTAGTAATTACTTACTCATTTCGAAGTGTTCGGTTAGTGTAATGAATGAAATTGAGATATGTTGGCATGAATGTGAAAGCATGAAGAATATCTGCACCCAAAACTTATCACTACTTAAAAGAAGATCACAAGCATGCAAATAGTTATTGAATTTTGTAAATAAAACTCAGTGATTCTTACCATCCTGAGTCGCGAGAGGATAATCGGAAGCACTCAAGGTTATGAACCAATCCCAATCTTGGTTCATTCTAAGAAGCATGGCAGCAGCATGAAGAGGAGCAGAAAGTGAAGAAGATCCCATCCTATTAATGGCATAACTATTTCCAATAACATCAACATTCCCAAATGCCTCAAACACTTTAAGGGATTTAACTGAGAGAGCCAAGTCAATTCTCTCAGACTCAGTGGATTCATCATCAAGCTGAAGGAGATACTGGTTTCTTGGATGGTATATAGCCTTCAAAAGCCTCAAGATCTTCTTGTTTTCTCCTTTTGTGCCAATGATCCAATATGCAAAACTTGGGGGGTACCCTTCACCCTTTGTTACAACTCTTTTAGGACTATTGAATTGTTGTAACTTGTTTGTGACTTTGGAATATGAAGATCCATTGGGAATTTGAAGATTCAATCTTGAGAATAATGCTCCAAACAAGAGGAAGCAGACACCAAAAACTAGAAGGCATAATAGCCTATAATCCATTCCCCTGCATGGAAATTTTGGAGTCCTCATTGAAATTCAGATTGATTGGCCTGTGATCAATCAGTTCATCTGAGATTGAAGATGATAACATGATACATTAGGGAAAAACATCTATAATGATGACTGGTTGATCAATAATTGATCCTAAAGCAAAAGGAGTAAGGTGATAAATCAGTGTACAAGGTGTGAATGTGATTGAGAGAGGGAAAAAAGGTAGATGTTGAAACTTGTACCTAACGTTTGGAAACTTGAATTGAAAGATAACAAAAGCAGGCTAGTAGTAGTTTCATTGAGAAGGTCTGCTTTGAGAATGAGTTTGCATGTACAATTATTATTCTACTAAATTTAAAATGTATTTTCTGAATTTTTGTTACAAAGATATTTATAGATTTCCTGTTTGCAATTTGCATGATCAACTTTTGTTTTCTGTTGATGGAATGTTCAGTCTTCTAATCACTGAAAGCAATTAGGTGTTTTCCTTTGACTTGTAGCAATTTAAGTTTCACTCTTTCTCATCCTGTTTTCAACCTTCACCAAGATAAGTACACTCAGTAGAATATGTTATATGGATATTGATGGCATTATTCTTTGGATTCTTTGCAATGCTAATCGATCCAACATTTAACTCAACGTTTTGCCAAATGCCAAATAGATTCATCAAGAAAATGTTAACACACTGTGTTCTCTTAGCATGATTCTAAACTTTCTTTTTCCAAATAACATTAAGAATTTAATTCTAAAAACAACCATAATAAATAAATAAGTGTAAGCCAAAACTCAATCACTTATATAAAACACATTAAATATAATATATACGATAAAAATACCTTAAACAAAACAAATATATATATATATATATATATATATATATATTTATTATGGAGTGATTAATTTAGCGGTTGATTTTATTTAAAATTAAAATTAAGAAGGAAGCTCATAAGATTCATGTAACTAACCGACACAAAAAAAAATCATGTATAAAAGGATATTATTTGATTTGATTTGACTTATTAGTTTAAATTTTCACAGATTTTTCCTTTAGTTTTTAATTTTAAAGACTCAAAAAATAAATAGTTGAAAGTAATAAAATTTTATAACCACGATGAATTTAAAGAGAGAGAGTTAGAGATAAAATGACACAAAAAATTCATAAAATAAAATATATTATTTCCTTTTTTGATTTGTTCCCTATTTTAAGGTTAATAATTAAATAATGAATGAATTTTGAAATAGAATGGGAATCTGATTCTTCAATCTTCATCCTCATTCATTCAGGGGGCCACCGCCGGAACAAAGCACCCTCCACCAGCACCAATCTTCATTCCCCTCTTTCTCTCTCTCTGCAACTTTTCCGTCTGTATTCTATATTCCCTTCGTTCTCATCCATTCTTCTCTGCCCTCAAAATCCCTTTTTTCTTCTTCTTTTCTGTTTTCCCATTCATGATTCTAATGAACAATCACTAAACCCTTCAAAAACCTCCTTTTCATCTTCTTCCAATTCAAAGGTAAAGTTCTACTCTTTTTCACTTTCGCTACCTACTTTACTTCTCAATTTATTTGATAACACTTCTCCTTCACTTTTCAGTTCCATGGAAGCACTATTGTGGAGCTGCGTCTTCGTCCCCAAAACTCCCACAAACTTCAACTCTTATTCAATTCCCCGCACTCATTCTTCTTCAATAACCAATCCTCCACCTCACTTTCTCAAAATCAAATTCACCAATCACTCACACTTTCACCTTCTTCGTCTCTCTGCTCTCCCCAGTGATCTTCCCACCGAACCCAATGAAGACGAACCACTAAACAACAACAACATTGGTTTTCTTTCAAACGAAACGCTGCCGTTTTCTGATCCTAAGGTAATCTTTTCTTCAATGTGCAAAGCTATTCTATGTAGTTTTGCTGGTGTTGCATAATGCATACTCAAATTCTAAATAGTTTCACTGTGTTTACTCAAAATTTTGTCTTTTGTGTCCGAAGATTTTGAGGAAAGCACCACATAGGCTGATTTCCCAATCGTGTAGTTTCAAAAATTCAAACTTTAATGGTTTCGCGAAACTGGTGCTTTTTCTGAATTTTCAGCTCATACTGCTGCTCAAAATTGCCCTGCACATTCATCAAGTAATGCATAGTGTTATCCTTGCTCTGGTTGATGTATGATCTCGTGTATTTAAGTATTTTCCTACATGTTGGTGCTACCCAGTTTAGTGTGTCGAAACTTGAGTTTGAACTGTTATGTCATGCACCCAAACTATGTGCCGGTGAATCAATGTAGGCGTAAGGAAAACTCTGTACTTGAAAATAACTAGGAAGGCTACCTTTAGTGCTACGCTTATCAATTTTAAGAGTGATTTTGCTGAATTGTGTTTATTCCTTTGATGAGTTATTTTGTGTGGTTTATTCTACTTCACTGTTCATGCGAAGTTGAATGAATAGTGTTTATCATTGACATTTGACTCAGTTGGCTGGCCTTTTGTTCTGAAGGAAAATTTAAGCGATTCTCAACTTATCGATGAAGGTAAGGGTGAGCCATTGCATACAGACATGCAATGGACAACTATGACACCAGGATCTGGTGGGGGTACCAGGGCGGGACTTTTCAGGACACCAATTTCAGGTGGTGTGCAGAGTGCAACCTCAGCTCATGGTTTACCTAGACCAGCCTTAGCAGTACGTAATTTGATGGAGCAGGTAAGGAGGAGCTAATGTTGTTGGAGTAACCCATATGCGATATTTTATTGTTGTATATTCTACTTAGAGCTGAATTTTGGTATGAGTTTTATTCACAGTTTCTCTTTATACTTTTCAATTGCCTTTTCCTTTTATGATTCAAGGCCAGATTTGCTCATTTGTGCACTGTAATGTCTCGAATGCACCACCGGCGGGAAGGATATCCATTTGGTTCCCTGGTTGACTTTGCACCAGATCCAATGGGCCGTAAGTCAACAGTTTTCTTTATTAGTTATTCGACACTCATAAAAATTCTTTTTGCATGTCAATTGCAATGCCTGGCTGTTCATGATGGTACAAATAAGGTTCATAGTGGATTAAGGGTTTGGAGTTCTACTGCAAGGGAACATGATTGCTAAGAAAGTTAAATAATTTTAAATTGGGCATGTGATATAAATGGTTCCAATATATTTTTTTATCCTCACTTGGAGAGGATTGGGAGTAGCTTAGCCGCTTTAGTTGTAGCATGAAATGCATAAGACTCCAATCTAGTTGATATGGTTGCTTGTAGTACTTCATAAGCATGTTTAAAATATGATGAAATAAATCAAAGATTCATAGTCTAACTCAAGATTCTTTCCCTTATAAAGCTGTTAGATGTGCTGGTGTGGCAGTACCATCTGTTCCTCTCTACATAATCTAAATAGAATGTTTTGTTTCTGAAGTTTGTCTTGTGGTGATCTTTCCATATCTTGTAGGGATTGTTGGACTATTATGGTTTACTTCTTTGTTCATAATGTTTTCCTGTTTATATTCCTGTTTTGCAGACCCAATATTTTCATTTTCACCTCTTGCAATTCACACAAGGAATTTGTTAGCTGACCCAAGATGCACACTTGTAGTTCAGGTTTGCAATTTAGTATTTCCCAAGATAATTTTATATTTCTTATTCCTGTTTTTCTCCATCTACGAGTTTTATTGACACTTAATTTTATAGATACCTGGATGGAGTGGCTTATCCAATGCAAGGGTGACCATCTTTGGGGATATTTATCCACTTCCAGAAGATCAACAGGTTATTTACTGACTAATTTGATTTTGTGGAGAGAAATTGTTGAGCTTATCACATATTCTTTACATAATTGGTCCCAAGAGAAAAGAGGAGGGATGTGTTAGGCCTTCGACAACCAAATGTAAAACTCTGTTGAATCAGAATGAAATGGAGAAGAAAATGTGGACAGTTTTTAATAAAAAGGGGAAAACAAATGTACTAGTAAATATGGTTATAGGGTTTAGTAAATATGGTTATAGCTAACTCCAGTTTTGAGGATTATTTTCTCATGGTCTTTCTTTGTACCATCAGGAATGGGCTCATAAGCAGTACATTGCAAAACATCAACAGGGGCCTTCTCAACAATGGGGCAACTTCTACTATTTTAGGATGCAGAATATAAGGTTTGGCTTTCTGAATATATTTCTACATGAAATTGATAAGTCACAGCCATTGCTGAGTGTGTCGAACAAATCTTAGTGCATATATATTTTGGGGCATTCTACAAATTGATAAGCTTTGGATTTTATATATGTTGACAAGAGTTTTTGGTTTTTTTTTTGGGTTGGATTATAAAACAGTCATATTTTGGATGTATGGTGAATCACCATAAGCATGTCTTTGTTACCTTTGAAATCTTCCATGTGTATATGCATAGCACTCACAAACAATTAACATCAATGTGGAATTGGGGGCTTGATTTAATGGTTCTTCATCAATGTCAGTGACATATATTTCATTGGAGGCTTTGGTACTGTCGCTTGGGTGGATGTGAAGGAATATGAGACCCTTCAACCTGATAAGATAGCAGTTGATGGTGGTGAACAGAATCTAAAGGTAAACGTTTCTGAAACCTTACTCATGGAATAAAAGGATATATTGATATATAAAATCTCATTTTGAAAACATTTTTTGAGGCTCTTCTAAATAGTTTGTCTAATTTATATCTAACATCTTTTGAAACGAACAATAGGAACTCAATGCAATCTTCTCAAAGCCCCTAAAGAAGCTTCTATCCAATGATGAGACTGAGGTAGATGATGCTGCACTCATATCTATAGACAGCAAAGGGACTGATATAAGGGTTCGTCAAGGTGCCCAGGTAAGCTTGCTGGACGCAACGGTTAGATTGGACTTAGATTGATTGTTTTCACCTTTTTCTTCCTCTCTAATCTTGGAATCCCCTTTTATTCAGTTCAACATTCAAAGGATATCATTTGATGAAGGACAGAGCGTAGAAACCTTAGAAGAAGCCAAAGAAGCTCTTCGGAAATTGATACACAGAGGAAAAGTGTACAATTTGCAGAAATGAAAGAAACAAAGAAAAGAAAAGAAAAAAGAAGATGGAGATGCCTAACATTATTCTCTCCTCTTTCCTGGAGAAGATTTGGAACTCTTAGAGTTTCTGATCTTTGACTTTTTTGGACCTGTTAATTTCATGCCCCGGGGAAAGTGTATTATAATTTATAAAATTATATGCAAAAACCTGCATGGATTTTCTTTTTAGTTAAGGTTGATCATGAGACTTGAGAGACCCCATTGTGGGCTATAATCCCATTGTCAAACTAGAAATAACATATAATAATCATAATATATTCAGAACTTATGAAATAATAATGATAATAATTTGCTTTCTTTCTTTCTTTTTGAGGTCTCTGATTGGTTCCAATATTCAGATTGCGCCAAATTTGGTTAAAGGTTTCTTAAAAAAATAATATGAACATTATCGGTTGAGACTTAGGCATCAATTGTAACAATAGAATCAATCTTATTCTTATCTCAAAGTAGGAGATATCAAAAACACTTTTTCAAGTTAAAATTTAATTCAAAGACGTTACATGTTATTTTGTAGTTTAATGTCCTAATTTCCCAATTATCAATGTGCTGTACAGTGCATAACATGTCAGCATCTCATCATCTAACCGAAATTTTCTTGAATGTTTTTATGACAGAAATAACTGTAAAGGAATAAAATTCTAAAACGAAAACTGTAGTAGTTGGCATCATTAAAACTTTACTATTTATTTTATAATTTTTTTTTTCTATTTTCTATTTCTAACAGGGTTCAAAACTTCAAATAGATATAAATCATATAATAGACTAGAGACTAGAGAGTATAGAACTACAAATAGAAGGAATGTGCATTGAATGCTATTGATGTATAGCTTCTATTTATGTTCTACTCTCAAGTTGCAGCAATAGTACAATCTCAATACTACCTTGAAATTATCCTGTACTTGAATTTCTATTGACTTTAAAACCATGATTTTGGTAAAATCAGATACACATTGCAAGTTACTATTCTTATGAATTCAGATGAGGTGTGTAGAAACTAGAGACTAGGAAAGTTGATATGAACCAATCCTATTCATAAAATAGAATTGACAATCCCTCAAGTGTGCTCTATACTTTTCTATTTCTTTCTATCTTGGTATTTCTTTTTGGGTATTAAAGGTAAATTCTATATATGTTGTCTTAGTCTAAGTAACGTGACATGGCAAATAGGTAGAAAACAAGGGGCTATACTCTCATCATTTCACAAAAGCAGACAAAGAAAAAGGGCACCCCACTTATCTGTCCACAATATCAATTTCATTCCTTTCCCATCATTTTTACCATTTCTCTTCTCTTCTCTTCCCCCCTCAACACATAACTCATGTCACTTTATTTTCATCATCCAATACAAACAAACAAACAAAAAACACATATTTTTACCACTTACGATTCCCCGGTTATACCTAAACGTTTTCGATATTGTTAGCTAAGTTGTAAATTTTTTTAATACAATGAGTTGACATGATATTTTATTCTATATTTGTGTGTTTTTGTGCTTATCTTCTTTGTTTCTTTCTAAACTGACTTTTAACTTTAATTAGCTCCAATTAAATGAGTGGAATTCTTGGTAATACAAATTACAAAGCATGGGAAATAGAATTTTTATTTATCTACTAAGCTTAGATGAAGAAGAAACCAAGTACTTGAAACTTACCCTCCCTTCAGTTTTTGTCTCTCTGGCTTCTTCCGGACACAAGCCAAACTAACTTGCTTGTTTGTTCCAAAGAGTGATAGCCATAGATCCATACAAAGGAAGAAAGCTTCCATAACCATGGAAGAAGCCAGTGCTAGTGGAAACCACAGTTACAATGGATCACCAATAACCAACATAGCACAGGACCACCTCTTAACTATTCTTCTTCTCCTCCCCATAGATGCAATTTTCTCACTTTCCATGACCTGCAAGAGGCTCAGAGCTATAACTTCCTCTGATACCCTTTGGAAATATCTTTGCAGAAGGGACTTAGGTTCTTCATATGTTGATGCACTCATCAATTCTAATTCTTCTTCTTCTTCTTCTTCCTCCTCTTCTTCTATTCACATCAATAACCATCACAATCACCACCATCAGTTTTCATGGATGAGGCTCTACAAGCAAGTCTACAAGATGGATTCTGTTACTTGCCATAGATTTTCTGCCCCACAACATGTTCAATTGGATTTTCCAATTGCTAGAGCCTCTCACTCTCTCAACTTTGTATCCAATTGTTTAATTTTGTTTGGTGGTGGATGTGAGGGAGGTTAGTATTTCTGTAATTCTATAATTCTTATTCATTATTCATAAGGTCCAAATTCAATGTTCTTTTCCTTGGTTCTAATATTTGTTATGTGCATGTTGATCAAAAGAATTGACATGGCATGTTGTTTCAGACAAATGATTACTAAGTATCATATTCATACTATTTGTGTTTTTTGGTTGTCCCCTTTTATTCTGAGACAGAGAGACAAGTCCTTTCCCCACAAGCAAGGGAAAGTGAGTAGAATAGGAAAATATTGCCTTATGCAGAAGGGACATGTTAGTTGCTTAGGACATTGTGCAACCAAGCTTATATGAAAGAATGAACTGAATTCATACTTGTTTTAATGTCATGATTGACTTGATCATCAGAAATTCACACTTAGTTCATCTGAGATAGTGAAGTATATAATTAAGCTTTTATTTTATATATTTCAGTATTAGATTAGATTGTGATTAATAAGCATGTCAAGTCAATTAATCTAGGAGACTTTCAACTTGACCTTAAAATCATGCTGATTTTCCGTATGACAGATAGTTTTTATATCTCCATAGAGTTGACTAACTTCTAACCTTTTGGTATCTGTGTTCCCTGCATTGCTCTATTGGTTTTTAGGAAGACATCTTGATGATACTTGGATGGCATATATTGGTAACGATTTCCGGAGTATGCTGAAATGGCAGGCAGTTAATTCAAGCAGTCCAAGTGGGAGATTTGGTCATACATGTGTAGAAATGGGTGATTTCCTTGTTCTCTTTGGAGGAATCAACGACCGTGGCAACCGCCAAAACGATACATGGGTGGGGCAAGTTACATACAATGAGAACAATAGTGTTGCATTCTCTTGGAAGATGCTTGATGTTGGAGCAGTAGCCCCACCACCAAGAGGGGCTCATGCTGCTTGTAGTATAGATGACAAGAGAATGCTAATCCATGGTGGAATAGGCCTTTACGGCCTCCGGCTAGGAGACACATGGGTCTTGGAGTTCTCAGATAGTCGCTGCTTTGGCACATGGCATAAGATTGTAGCTCAACCATCGCCTGCGCCGCGATCCGGCCACACACTGACTTGCATTGGTAGAAGTAGGACAATTCTGTTTGGTGGCAGAGGACTTGGCTATGAAGTTCTTGGTGATGTATGGATGTTAGATACATGCCAAGGATATCTAAAATGGGTTCAAATACTGTATGATCTGCAGAGCATACCGCATAGTGTTTCGCTTCCGCGAGTTGGACACACAGCTACAATGGTTTTGGGGGGTAGGTTGCTAATCTATGGAGGAGAAGACTCATACAGACACAGGAAAAATGATTTCTGGGTTTTGGATACAAGTGCTATTCCTTGCATAAGTATGCAGCAATCCACATTGAGCTCATCAAAGAGAGTTAAAGACATAAATATGTGGAAAAGGTGGAAGTCTAACGGGTATGAACCCATGTGTAGATCATTTCACCGCGCTTGCGTGGATCATTCGGGGCGGTTTCTGTATGTGTTTGGTGGAATGGTGGATGGTTTTCTTCAGCCTGCAGAACCCTCTGGACTGAGGTTTGATAGAGAGCTGTTTCTAGTGGAGCTTGTGCTTCAACTTAGGGAGTAGGGATGCAATATATTATGTGCAGTAATATCTTCCAGTTACTTGCAATAATCTTATGCCACTGCTGTTTTTATTGTATCAGAGATTGTAAATAGAAGCTCTGTTGCTCAGCAAGTGTCAAAAGTAGTCCGTGAATTGTAACTACTGAATTAAGGAAGTAATGATGTGAATAAAGATTAGAAGAACTCAAAATATATGTATGATTAACTTCATTTCAAGTGTAAATTACATTTATTTATAAGAACCACAATCACCATAAGCTTGGGTACTTACTTCTTAGAGTTCTATCAAGTAAATATTTCTTTGGCATTGTATATCACTAAATGAGTATTGTTTTTTTTTTTTTTTATCGTTGTTAACTCAAGAGTATTGTTATACTTTAAGCTACGTTTGGAAGAGACAGAAACGGAGAGACTGAAATAAGTGAGAGATATAGATTAAATTAAGTTGGTCGAGAATGGATAAATGTTAGTATTAAAAACTTCAATGTTGAGTGAGGGTATTTGAATAATAAAAATTATTAAAGTTTCATTCCTAGTCTCCAGAAACTTCAATCCCATCAGTTCTCACTTTCTGAAGATACTAAAAATACTGAAATTTTAAAAACATAAACTGAAATTTTAGTCCCAGTTTCGGTCAACCGAACACAATTCTGAATCTCAGTCCCAGGCCCGCTACCAAATGCAATTCTGAGGAATAACACCCATTCTAGTCATCATAGTATAAACAGAGAAGGGGAGAAGTTAAGGCAACATGAAGCTTAGACACATAAATAGGTGTTTCAGCTGTGAATATTTACTTGAATGTACGTGTCTGCAAACTTAAAACTACAAAGTGAAAGGTATACAAAAGCCGAAAGGGTAATAAAAATTACGAAGGAAAAAAAATGGGACTCTTAAAATCTATATTGAATGAATTACAGTTCTTTTCTAGGTGAATTACAACAATGAATATTCCAGTGACAAAGAATGTGTGTAATGTTTTGGCCTCTGAGCCTCTGCTGCAACTTGTGATCACTGATCAGTAAGAGGATATTAAAGTTTGCACAGCAAGTGATCAAGCATTTAATTTTAATTTTGTTCTATACATCTCTCCAATTACTTTCTTCGGTGATGGATCATCAGGTCCCTTATCTCTCTGTCCTGAGGTGAAGTACAAATAACCATTCCAAAATCCAACTAGAGTGGTTTTCACTCGGAATGGCAATTGCCCAATCACTGACCACTTCTGCAAAATCAACAACAATGAAAATAAACAGTCATTGACAAGTTTGTATAATGCTCCTACTTGTAATTAATCATGTTGTTATTTCCCTCCATTCATGAATAGGTATCGTCACAAGAACCAAGAGATCGTGAAATTGGATATGAACAAGTATGCAGCAATATCGAAAAAATTCCTAAGTAAAAGAGAAGTTCGTACCAAGGTATTCAAATTAAACTGGAATACTTCTCTATTTAAAACCATCTTCTTGGTTACAGGGTGCTTCTCTGTTGTGCCACCAGAAATGACAATGGAGTTGTTTACAACCACCCAAGCAAATTCAATATGTGAGTTTGGTTTTGGCATTGATGGTAGTGTTTTCCATTTCATCTCGTTATCCAACATGTAAACATCACCATAGACTACCTGACATGAAATGGCAATAAACAGTGAGCGGTAGAGAGTGCAGAAGTATTAAAAAGAGAAGAATTTTAAGAAATAATAACCAGAATAAAAAAATACATAAATTCAATAAATGCCTCATAGAATTCATGCCAAGGAGAAAGGTGTGTGGTGATGACAATATGATCAGATACAATAATAACTTGTGTTTTACCTCTAGCCTGCGTGAGCACTTAAAAATAGGTGACCCCGGTTTGGCCATAAAATCACCTTCTTGACCACCAAGAACATAAAGACGGTCATCAACCACAACACAAGACCTAAAAATTATATAAACAATTAATAAACTGAACACAGTTGCATTCACATAAAAAATCATATCAGAACCCTTGATGTTATATGTGTATTTGATTCAATTAACATGTCTGTCATTTTTAACATCTAAATTCTGTGTGTCGAACAGTCCACAAACCTGTGAGGGCCTCCACGAGGAATGGGTATCTCACTTCTCCATTCTTTTTCTAACGGTTTTCCATCCTTCACAGCAAGACTCCAATGTTCTAATCCAGGCGTATGCCTATTTTCCTTGCTGCCACCCATCACGTGCAGTCTACCCCTCCAAAGTTGAGTTGCTGGCGCATATCTGTATATAATAATGCCAATGAACATGACTATATGAGAGCTGAATGACACTTAAGACAGTTCAAGATTCAGGCACTTAGCATTGGCATTGCCATTGACATTTTCTTTCTCAATGGCAAACCTATGAAGTGCCAAATTTAATGCCTCGGCCTTTCTCAGAGGATGCATAAGGAACTACAGTATCAGAAATTATCTAGAATATAACATTTTGGGCAACAATTTGAAACATGCTAACTTCAAAGAACAATTAGCAAGAATGATAAAAGTGTAATAAATTCAACATGATAGATACCTGGGGACAGGCAAGGGAGGCATATCCCTCCATTCCCTTGTTTTAGTGTCCAGCACAAACGTATGAGCCGTTGGACCTCTACACTGCGGTCCATACTGTCCAGTAACAATATATATGTATCTTCCATCTGTCACCATCCCCAAATGTGAGTGTGCCATTTCTTTTGGCATGGCAAAACTTTCTCCCCAAGTATTCGTGGTAAAATTATACACATCAACATGTGAATGTACCTGAAAAGTATGAACAAGAAATAAAAATATTAGGCATTGCACAATGCAGTTTGTGCATCAATGCATGAACTTTGAATGATGTAATCAGGACCCTAAATGAAAAACCTTTTTCCTTGGTAACAAGTAATCAAGTGTTATCTAACTCTACATTCTTCTTCACACCACACCACAAGAAGCAATAAGCTCCATCCAACTAACTAACTAACAAACTCCAACAATTGCAAATAACTAAGTAAATACCAGTACCAGCTCATCAAATTCTGTTAAGTGAACCTAATTGCAAATAACTACATTGGTTGAATCCAAGAAAAAAGAAAATAATATTTACAAGATCAATGGTGCCGTAGCCAGCGAAGACGAAGAGAAGATCGTTGATCTGAATAGCGGCACCGTCGAGACGAGGGACAGGGGCAGGAGCCATCTTCTGCCACTTCAATTGAGGAGCTGGCAAATCGGCATAAGCCGCGGCCAGCACTCTTCCTTCTCCTCCAACAGAAGAAGAAGTAGCACGAGCATCATGATCATCATGTTTGTGGTTTGCTATGGCAGCGTTGGTGTTGGAAACAATGAAATGAGAGGAAGAGGAAGAAGAAGAAGATTTGGAAAAAGAGGAAGAAGAAGAAGAAACCCAAAGGAAGTTGGCGACGAGGGCGAAACCTAAGAGGCCGACGCAGATAACAACAAGCTTGGCCGACCCAACCTTCACCGACGCAGCCCGAACCATAACTGATTCACTAACTAATTAACTAACTAACTAACTAACTAATTAAAACTGCTACCGTACGCATTCAGATTTCAGATTTCAGATCTGTTATGTTTGTCTTGGGGATTCAGAGTGACTATTTTGGTTTGCATAAACCATTTTAGCAGCACGCGGTTTTCATCTCTCCAATCCCAATCTGCAAATACAATCTCCTCTTTATTGCTTTATTCTATTCTCTCTATTTATTATTTAATCCTCTTTCATATTCAACCAATTCACGCTTTCATTATTCTATTTTTGTTTTCATTTTATTTTTTTAAATACAATTTTTAAATGTAATGAAAATTTTTAAATATGGGAGATCTAATATAAATGGTATCTCAATAGGCATGATACATAATAAAAGGTCATCGCTTGATCCATGTAGTCAATCTCACTTAGTCGGATAAAATTGTGTTTGTAGAAGAGATTACACTTCATTTTTAGGTTTCATTTATCTAATTTTCATTCAAAAAGAAAATCTCATCTTATGTCATGGTGTTGTCCCTATTAGAAAATTCCATAAGAAAACCCTACCCTTATAATTTGATTTGATTTTTTTAATAATGAAAGAGGCCTAAAGGCTGTATAATTTGTTTGTGAATGAATGTAAGAAAATGGCAGTGTTATCAATGTGCACAAAGAAAAGATATGTAAGTGTTGGAAAGCTTGTATTCTATTTAGCAGGTTAGCATAATCACAATATGCTCAGCTCATACATACACGTAACAAACTAAGAATCTTCACATGCATCAAACATTACCAAAGTTTACAAACCCTACAACAAAAACCCTTAAAGCTATACAACTATAAAATCAAATTATAAAGCACACAAATTTGTCATCTTAACCAATAATTCTCCATCTGTAAAATAGTGTAATATATATATTTATATTTATCCCACCACCACTAATAATAGAGGGTAAAAGAATACTTTCTTCTAACAACACCAATTAGATGATTCTGCAGTAACTTCCTTCTCAATCCACAAACTGTTAAACTGGTATCACATCCGTTTTCGATGTGTCTTCACATCTTAGAACAATGCCTTCGAGGCTAGCCGGGAAGATGCACCTAGCCCATTGGCAACCGGTAGTTATTGGCTCCGGCGGAGGAACAATCATGAGCACATTCTCATTCCTCTGCACAACCCCCATCACGCTTACTGTGCTTCCTTCTTTGATGTATCTGAATACAAATATTGACAATAAGTACAACCCTACTTAAGGGTACAAAAGAAGAGCCTGGGGGAACATAAAAGAAAAGCTTTTACCCTTCTTCCAGGCGCATGATGCGGTCATCGCTCGAAAGATTTCGCTCTCCCAACCAACGGAGGAACTCCGGAGACAGTTCTTCTTTGGTCGGATTTACATTGATGAGAACCGAGTCATCGACGTAAGGGGTCACCCT
>JASCZI010271993.1:50234-61439 GCA_036250425.1 Stylosanthes scabra
AGTGAAAGATGCAATAACTAAGCAAAAGAGAACCACAACCACAATAAGGAGGGTTGCATTGCTTACGGCTCCAAGAATAAAACCGCCAGCAATGAAACCCATCACAAATAGCAGAATTAATAACCATAACATCGCCTTTGGAAAGTTCCTCCTGAAGGAATACTCATCACCTTGACTGAGAACTGTCACAGCTTGATTGTTAACTACAGCAGAACCTTGCATCTTCATTGAACCTGAAGCATCCAAAGGACCAGAGACTTTCCGAGGGGCCCCGGAAGAGTTTAGAGGGCCGGACGATATTGGCCCAGATGTAATAAGACCTGTTGTTGGAAGAATAGGAGTCAGAGGTCCAGAATTTTGACGCCCAATAGGAGTTACTCCACCGGACTGAGGACCTGAAGATTTTTTAACAGGTTCCCCATGCTTATTCAATGGTCCTGAATTGGATTTCTTTAGTGAAGTTGAACCGGGCATGCCCCCGGAAGTCATTGGACCTGAAGTATAGGCTGCCCGAGCAGCAGAATTGGACTGAATTGGTCCAGAATGCGAACTGCCTCCTCCAAATGACCCTGTCCGAGAAGGAGCACCTGTTATTGGCCCAGATTTCCTAGATTTGGAGCCATCAACAGGGATGTCAAACATTTTTCCCAATTCTCCTGACTTTTTTATGTCTCCACCAGTATACGGCATAGCCGTAGAGGTCATCGTTGGAGTCCTTTCTTTAGGCTGCTCTGGCCGGCCTGACACATAAAGGCCATTGCTGAGCTGATGAGACTTAATTCTGGAGCCCATCTGGAAGACGGTCTCTCAAGAACTCGCACAACAGTTTCCCCAGAAGTTGGTGAAGGACAAGTCAAGTCAATGTGTAAATTAAATCCTGAAAGTTCAACCAATAAAATAATATTAATGGAAAGATAATTGAATATAATTCAACCAAAACCAGTAGCTTGCAACAAGTTTTAATCCTTCATAATGGAAAGGTTACAGTGGAAACCAATAAAGAAAAAACAAATGCAGTTCAAAAACATCGTGATAGAAGCACAGCATAATGCATGAGGGATGACTACATCACTCTACGAAATGCATAGCATTCAAGGAGTCATAGGCAACAAAAAAACATGAACGATTTTCCCACATATACCAAGCAAATTAAACAGGTGCTTGCCATCAGAGAACCACGGTATAATTAAGTAAGAGTAACTAAAGTATATGATATTCAACTTCCTAGCACCTTCTCCACAGCATTACCATAAGATCAATGCATCAACAGAATGAATAAGCACCCAAGAATAACATAATACATTTTATTTATCAGAACATACACAATACATTCATACTTAAATCAGTACACACCTACATAATTATGCTATCTGTATGCATACCACTCCATCAGTGTTATTTTACCAGCAGTCTGAGTCAACCCAAAACTTACATTCATCTTCAATAAAAAACTACACCAGATTTAGATTTTAAAAAATAAAATAAAAATGAATGATTGGTTATATATAGACAAGATTCCACTAGTAGAACCATTTTTTGGGGAACCAATAAATAAATTAAAATAAGAAGCACCAAGGAACCTAAAGTCCGGAGCTATGTCTAGTATGACATTGCTGTGGTACATCTTTTTCCCACAAAATCCCACACACTATGAGAAAAGACCAACATCACACAACATCAGCTTCCAAAAGAGTTGAAATGTTGAATATGACAACTCTATGTAAAGACAAAAGTCAAGCTGCTCTTTTTCCAAGCTTGTGCCAATCTGTAAACCCGGAAATGGATCCATTATTCCAAATTTATACAGAATAAGTAAACCCTTAAGCCCCAAAATCATATTTAATTCTAACTTGGCATTTAATTTTTGGTAGAATAATGCATACCCCATGATTGAAAAATAAAAATCAAATATCAAATCAAATATATTATAAAGGGGAAAAAGAGAGAAAAGAAGCTTCTGCTGCCATTTTCTCCACCAATCAAGCAGAAAAACCAGCACCTAATAATATGATAAAATGAAAACTTAGAAGAAAAATATTAAGCAGTAATAATAACTCACAAAGGACACTGGAATCAAGCACACTGAGCCCTATAAGTCAAATTGGAAGCACACATGTCATTATTTTGAACAAGAAGAGACCAAAAGAAGACGATCTAGAAGAAAATTGAACTAATGATCCCAAAGGCTTCTCAGAGTTCATTGTTATATAAGCAATGTGCCCATAAAAATTCAGACTTTAATATGAATTTTGCAGTTGTGAGGCACTTCCTCAACCCAAACAACAAGAAATTCGGAGAAACAGGAAAAGGGCATGTTCCACAAGTAGAAATATTGCAGTAAAGAAGGAAAATTTAAGGGTACCCAAAAGGGGAAAAAAAAGGGAAAATGAGAAGGATCTAAGTAATGAAATTGGAAGAGAATGAGAATGAAAAAAAGAATTTTTACCTGAAAGGGAAAGTATTTGGAGGTGAAATCTGGAGATTTGGAGTCAGACTCAGATGGTCCAATCAAATCAACAAGGATTCAAAAAAGGGAAGCAGAAAATCTGAGTGAGTGTGAGTGAGTGAGTGAGAGAGTGAGAGTGTTAAGAGAGAGAGAGAGAGAGAGTGTGTGTGTGTGTGTTGTGTTATATAGATGTTGGTGAGTCAGAATGAGTCTACTCACTCGGAAAATCTAAGGTTGAATATTGTAGTTTGTAGAGTAGCAGTGTTTGTGTTTTGTGTTTGTGTTTGTTTTTCTACCTACGAATGAGTCGGAGAGAGAGAGAGAGAGAGAGAGTTGAAGTTGAAGAGAGAGCCGCAACAAAATTGTGGCTTGTCTGGTTTGCCCAACTCAAGAAACAATTTTCATTACAAACAACAAATGTTTGTTTGTTAAAATATGGGAAATTTCTTGAGGGTAATTATGTCATTTTATATACAAAAACAAACACACTCACCCAGTCACCCTTCTCCTTCTTTGTTACTACTTCATCAATTTATGTCAGAGTAAGATATAAGTTTTTTTAAAATGGATTTTCTTTTTTTTTTAGAAAAATAATTATGTTTGGATAAAATTGTGAACTAAGAGGACACCAAAAAAAAAATTGTGAACTAAGAAATTTGTCTATAAAGCCAAAGTAATATTTGGGAAGCTTATAAAGTTATAATCATAAACAAAAACTTATTATTAATTTATTATGTTTTTAGATTAAACTACACTTACCCTTTTTATCAAAATTTCATTGAGCTAACTCATCTTAATCAATTTACCAAATAAAAAAGATCACATTAATCAAGTAATGAAGTTCTTGCTAAATAAGGTTTGGATATAGTAATTGTATTGGTAGAGCTGGATGGGGGTGGATTGGATATTTAACTGCAAATTGAAAAACTCTCTTATCTCTTGCAGGGCCCATTCCTTCACTCTTTTCCACCTAATTCCCAAACTACCCCTCCTACTCAAACCACCACCATTTTCATCCACATTCTTCTTCATTTTCCCATTCTCATTCTCTTTCATCATAAATTCATAATCACTCTATCACATATTCATATCTCAATTTTTGTTCTTCCTTTTCCAATCCACTAGTATGGATAATTAATTATTAATATAAAATTAAATGCCTTTTAGTTTTGAGTCTTTATTCATGGGATAATAACCTTTAAATGAAACTCATATTCATATTCGTGACAGATTAGTCCTTGATCGGACGGATTAGAAAGAAAAAAAAATGTATATGAAAACTCAAAACAAATGGGAAGGAAGTATTTCTTATCTTTTTTTTTTTCCCTCCCTTTCTCTTTAACATCCACTGCATTGGAAAGAATCCAGATCAATTAACCATACTTATGCATACAATCATTGTCTATTTTCACTATTCCAGATTTTTATCCTCCAAACAAAAAATAAAAATAATAAATGAAAATTAAATGAGAAGAAGGAGAAGAAGTAGAAGAAGGGAAACTTCCTAGTTCCTTGTAAGTAATAAATACTGATACTGATTTCTATTCGGTCATTCATTTTATCTACAAGGATTTGAACACACGAGTTCAAGCCTTTCAAGCTTCTATTTTGTCAGTATAGTTTAATTTCATTAATTAATAAATAAATAAAGGCAATGCCTAATACAATGTATCAATAAATTCTAATAATACAAGAGCCTAAGCCTATAACATGAACTCAAGCTTCTTTTATACAACTTTTAACTCTTTTAGCCATTCAGTATGCAGAGGGCACGGATCTGGCTTGTTTTGTGCCTTGGCTTTCTCAGAAAGAGAATAAAACCAACCATTTCTCCATTTGAACTGCAGCCATAGAAAACATTGTTATGAGTTAGTAAAAACTTAATATGTAAATAATCGTTAGTGACACTCAAATGAGTTGTAATCATTTGAATAAAGCTTAGTTTTCTGCAGAGTTTTACTCAAAGGAAGGATATTTGTGTTGTATCACACATTCTAGCCCTTAAACTAAGTATTGTGGAAATCACATGCCCTAAACTTTTCTAAAGATGCAACTTTGAGACGATGAACTCTGTTTACAATGAATGGAGAAATGGCCAACATGGTCAAGCTGCACACGAGAGAAAATTCTGTGGGTTAATTGCATGTTTTTAAAATTTTTGAGATAAAGGGTACAGATGACATTAAGTTTAGGGAGGTCAAAAGTGCATCACCCCTTACACGATCCAAAAAAACGAACGTAATACCCCTTTGCTACATGAACGGAATACTCATTCCATTAGTTATATCATACCTCCTTAACTGCTGTGGGAAAGTGGGCAACAGCCCGAGAATATGCACATAAGCGGTCTTCCATGGCTTCTTCAAATGTTAATCCTTTTTCAATTGCTGCAGCTGATGCTAGTTCTGCTATAAGGCTAGAAAACTGAAAGTGGAGATATCAGAGTCAGAGCCAAACTGTAGTTTCAGTTCAATACATCATACATATTAGCTCAAACTATTCACTCTAAATTTTTATGTGCGAGCATGTGGCCTGCCTTTTATGCCACATTTTTTAGGTAAATCTAGCAACGTAATTCTTATGCATATTTATTTGTAGCTCTAGAATTTCATATGATGGTGCAAGCAGCACCCTGTTCGGCATCAGCAAATCCATTATGGACACAAGCTTAGACTCCATGACGAACCCTAACTCAAATCCATTTTTCTTTCTTTTTCTTTTAGAATTTAAACTGATTGCAATCACCAACTATCAGATGAACAAGTACACAATTTTATTTACACATGTACATGTGCTAAGACTCACAAAATTTATAATCAAGTCAATTTTTATTGACTAAATTAATCAGGGAAAGTTTGAGAAATATCAACCCCAACACTTACTTCAGAGCCTAAGATTCTGTGTTCAATTCTCATCCCCTGCCCTTTATTATCTTTGGTAAAATAAATAAATAAAACTTACTTCAGAGCGGAATTCCTTCTCCACGACACCAACAGAAACCCCACCATGACGTGCTCCAACAAGCATGACAGAGCAAATCCATATTAGCTTCTCTAACATCTGCTTCTGAAACGCTTCCTTGCCAAGAACCTGGCTTTTGAGAAAAAGATCAGCATCTGATATTTCATCACACTATCAAATGTGCAAATATTTCGCTTTGGCATTCTAAAAGGAAGATAACATAATTTCAATCCTTAAAAAAAGGCTTAACCCAAACAAAATTATAATATAATATGTGATAATTGACCAAGAGATGCCTCAAACTTAAACTCATGATGAATACCTTGCAAGAGAGACCTCCAGCATGTAACCTTTCAGCTACAGCAGGAGCCCACTTGCCATATGCAGCTGTCAGTCCTTCGGGATTGGTATCGGTCTTCCCATCAATCGGCGTCTCTCCAAGCTTTGACACAGCAAAATAGGCCAACACCTGGTTAGCATCACTCAACCCTTTGCTCTCAAGCCATGGTTCAATCATCCCATTCTGGAAAAACACCAAATCTGCTCCACCATCATCAACTCATCAATCCACATGATGAAAACCATCATCAAAGCACAAACCTTAAGTAACATTCTTAATACATAAAAAAGTGGTAGACTTGAAGGCTGCGTTTAGTAGCCAGAACATAATACAAATAGTTGGTGTGCATCTATAAACAGGGACACAAAGATTTTGCATTGTTACCATCATCAAACACTTGGTGTGCATATCAGTGTCCAATTTCAATGTACTACAAACAATAACAATCAAATGGTGATTCGAATTCAAAGCACCCCAGAAACCAAAAACCGGGAAAGGATAAAACTTTACCGTTCCATCTAGAAGGAGGTGTGGATTGAAGAACAGCTTCAAGGTCATCGTTCCTTGTGCAGACCAAAATGGGTCCTTGGAAGTCGAAAGGGACAGACTCCCCTCTACGTACGAGGATGTCTTGGCCGGTGCCCATGTCCACCAAGGCCCTGCCGACCCTTCCTCCGCCAACTATGACGGCCGGAGCCACCCTTGTTATGGTGGTTGTGGGGGAAATTGGAGATGACATGGTGGCGGAGATTCTGAATGTGAAGGGTGTGGTTTTTGAAGTGAAGGAAGAAAGTGGATATGTGAGAGCTGAGAAAGAGAGTGAAGTGGCCATAGCTATACCTGTTAACTACAAAAACTCTAGTAACACACTATTAACAATTAAGATTGTTATTCTTATTTATAGTATATTTTTTTATTTGATTATTATAATATTGGAATTCCTATATTATTATTATTATTATTATTATTAAATATAGATAATTAATAATTTTTTAATTAACATATTAGCCAATAAAAAAATAGAACATTTAAAACTATTGTATATAGAACATCCACGAAGTCATAAAACATCCGAAACTAATTTTATATTTTTTTTGAAAATAGAATATCTGATTTAAGTTGTTGGTTGATGTTGGCTGAATTTTTATTGGTGACATAGTATGTTATTATTATTGTGTGATTTATATATTCTTTTTTTTTTTCTTTTTAGTGTCTTGGAAGAAAGAAATAAGAATGTGATTTATATATTCTAGTCACAAAAAAAAATATATTCTAGTCATCATCATAGGAGAGAAGAGTAGTAGTCATTGCAAAAGTGTTTTGTTTGGTGTTGTGAGGAATAGAGAGTTCCATTTGTCACTATTAGGATTTAGGAGCCACAATCTATCTTGCTTTCACAAATATTTATATTTATATTACCAGAAAATAATAATGTGGCCATGATTTTTAACATCCTAAATGTTGTTTGATTCTTAAACAACAATTTCATACACGCATGCAAATAAGCCATCAAAATCAGTTATATTGATATATAATACATATTAAAATATAAAATACATATTAAAAATAAATTAACCTATTAATATATTTTATATTTGAATATATATTATATATCGATGACTGATTTTAATGGCCGATTTCGATATACATTTAGCATAATCCATTCAGTAGTATATTAAGAGTTTTAATTAGTTAATTCAAATCTATTATATTACAAAAGAGAGAGGAACATAAATGTCTTTGACAAAGATGAGTGGAGGTTCCATCATCCAGAAATCACTAGTGTGCTCCTTTACGGGGGAGGTTCCATCTTCACATACAACCTTAGCTTCTTCCTATGCCATGCATCATGCATGATGCATGCCATCTACTACATACTTGTCATTATGTTAATAGTATTGATACTTGATAGTGATTCTCTTTTTTTCATTTTCACTACTCTTCAATAATCCAATGAAGCTGCAACACATTACACATGCACTAACCAGTAAATGAGACCACAAATCACAACTTGTACGTAGGGCAGAAAATCCAGCCCTACAAATTTCTATCTCCTCAAATTATAATACAGCCAATGACTATCACACATTCTTTTTTTTATCTTACCTTTTTCATTTCACAGCCATGACTTTCTTTTGAATAAATCTATCACTCTATTTAGCTTTGAACACAGTGTAAAGAAAAACGAAATTGGTTCCAATATGTGGTGGTAATTGTAATTGTAATTGTATGTGTTGTCAACGTAATGGCAGCGAAGCAGCAAAGCCTATAAGAAATGATATAAGCTTAGCCACTCCTTTTCCCTTTCGGAGAATTGAGAACACATATCCTCCAACCACTTCTGTCTGCTCTTTTACCAATCTACACCACTTGTACTTTTATGTATGTACTACAAGAAAAAAAAAAAAAAGTGCCTTTTTTTCCCTGTTTCTCACGTGTTTTTAATTGCACTTTTAATTTTAATATTGAGATAATATTACATTACTAAATGATGATACTACAGTGAAGATTTTAAATTTATTTTTTATAAACAAAAATTATTTTAATTATTAAATTATTAAATTTTAGTATATTATAAAAATATTAAATCTATATAATGCCACAAATAATATTCTTTTTTTTTGGGCCGGGATACCTTAAAATTAAAATTAAATTTCCATGTTAACTTATAATAACTCAGAGATCTAGGCCCCGTTTAATTTTTTTTTTTTAAAGTCAGAGGATGTATGTATATACATGAAAACTTTTTTTTTGGGCTTAGCTCACATTTCTCTTTTTGTGAACATGAATCAATTAAAACTTAAAAGTAGTAATATATACAACCAAAAAAATAAAAAGAGTAGTAGTAATACATATAAAGATGGAGATTGGAGAAGATAAACAAATTAAAAATTAAAATTTGTGAAGCACTTACGTACCTTCTTGCATTGTTAGATCACAACAATTGTAAGAAATGAATACCATAATACACCAATAATACAATTTGCAAACTCTCCTATTTCTCATATGTTTGTAGGGAAAAATAAAAAATAAAAATAAAAAAGTAAAAAATATTCAATTTAAAGAATCTATGAGGATGATATAATTAAAGTGTTTTCCTTATCATCATCCTCTTTGCCTCCATGAACGAACACTATTTATATATAATATATATAAGAATAATCATATATATTTCTTCTTCTAATTATGCATCAAGCTCATAATGAAAAAATGGCGTTGATGAAAATGAACCCAATTCACTAAATATAATGTCATCATTTTCAGTGTAGATATTGGAATCATGGCTCTCAAAGAAAGTTTGAATGTCTTCGGGGAAAGTACGCCGAGGATTAGGGTTAGATTCTGAAGAAGTTTGAGATTGAAGATTATCTTCGTCAATTGAAGTTCTTTCTAACATCTCTTTGAATTTGGGTGATTTTAAAAGAATTCCAAGTGCTGAAGTCGGCATGGTTTCACCACCAATTTTAAATTCGGTCGATTCTTCAGACCTAATTTCACCGGTGGTTAAACCAACTTGATCATCACCAAACCCTAATTGATTGTCGAGCTCGGAGCTACTCGAAGAAGGTTCTTGATTATGGGTAGGGTTTTTTTGGTTCTCTTGGAGTTTAGGACGTAGCCAATGGATATAGTGGCTAAGGTCAAAGTTTGTTACAGCATTAAGTCCACGATACTCTATGGCAGCCATGTCATAAGCCATAGCAGCTTCTTCTTGTGTAGCTGTTCCAATACACAATATGCTTGTTAGAAAATGCATAAGATCATTTAAGACTAATAATAATGTAATAACCTAATGAGAAAACATTTATAATTTCAATACATACACTTAAAGTAAATATTAAGAAGTTGTAAACACTTCAAATAATTAGATGATATGAATTTGATGCATAAAGAATAGTGTAAATGTTTAACCATGTATTGTCTAGTAGTTAACTTATCTCTATCATATATATTACCTAATAATTATACCAAAGAGAATGAATCTAATTGGATAAGAATATAAAATTCTTATAGTGTCTAACTAATAAAATATGTTGCAGATATTATGGATTTATGGCAAAAGAAGAAAAGGAAAAGAGTGAGAGAGAGAGACAAAGAGTGATATCATCATGATCATGTATATATAATTAAATAGCTTTACTAAGCAGTTGAAGTTTGGTGATCTACATCCCAACCAACAAGATTTGATGATTGCATGTTTTTGAATTTTCTAATTGTACCATTTTTGCTTAGATCGATCTCGATCTGTGGGACCATAAACATTGAAATGAAGTGATGAGTAGGTACTTTCAGGTAGGGATTGCAATTCCGAAGGAATAGTCAAATGGATTTCCAAAATTTCAGGCACATATATAGTACATAGTCTATCAAGTAATATTAACCTAAGTACTGTATTAATTAACTCTCTTTAATTAGTTTCTTCCATGCACTTGTTTATCCTAATTAAAAACTAGGGCTCTATTTAATTGTTCATCAACCTGTTCTAAATTTTTTGGGTGCCATTGACTTTTCATTACATGCTATAATGACTATGGGAATATACTAGTATATTATATATATTTGGCTAAAACAGAGAATAGCAAAATGTTACTATATAAATTGTATTTTCCCATGTGTCATCAATATAAATATTATTAGGTCTAAGTGCTTGCATATAAGTTTATAAGCCATGTCGGTCGATAAATTATAGCTCATAATATTATTTATTTTTTTATTGTAAGAGATTTTGAGTTTAAATTTCACTTAAGATATAAAAAAAAAAAGTCATTTTCCAAAAAAAAAATCTACAATAGGATAGGTTGATTAATGGCATAATTAATTTAATTGAAAATTTAATAATTTTCTTTTATAATAAAGAATTTTTTTTTAAAAAAAACATATTTCATCATGTCCCTAAAAAATATTTATGTTATCTACTCCATGTTATTGCCTTATTAATTTTGAATTTTTATTTGATATAGTCTACTATAGTCTTAATTTACAATAATAACTTGTCACTTTATATACATATTCTTTTAGTTCTACTTTTCTTTTTCACGGTTAGTTCAACTTATTTATCTGTCATAATATTTCAACGAAAATTTTAGTATTAATATGCTTATAATAATTGAATACTTTAATAAATACAACTAACAGCTAACCAATAAAGTTTTCATTTACCTTTCCCTCACCCAATCAAAGTACTAGTGAAACTTAGTGCTCACAAAAAGAAAAGGGAATGGCATTAATTTCCATGTGCATTCAACTTATAATATAATTGGATCAAAGTAGTCAATAAAATAAAATTACCATAAGTTCCAAGATATAGATACTTGTTGCCAAAGACCCTCCCAATTCGAGCTTCCCATCTTCCATTGTGGTGGTGTCTGTAATTATTAAATGAATTATTAAATAATAAATTAAATTATATATATATATATATATATATATATATATATATATATATATATATATATAT
>JASCZI010271993.1:61550-77094 GCA_036250425.1 Stylosanthes scabra
TCTATCTATATATTTTGTATAAAGTGCTCCTCCATATATATAGAGTATAACATAAATAATAATGTGACACTACTATTAGGATTGGATCATGATATATACAACTTCAATTATTGTTCTAGTATCAATTAATATTGTATGTTAAATAACCGAATTTGTGGATGTCAAGGGTTGAAAGAACCTATTCAGAGAGCACACGTTGACTAAAGTTGAAAGTTCTAATTACTTTGCTGAAAATTGGAACCCAAATAGTTTTTGCTTATTACTTATTAGTGTGAGTCAATATCACTCAAAAATATTGGTTCATGATGTGCTTCTATAAACATGTCCCACTTTCCGAATTCAAACAAAGTCATGATTTAATTTACTCAATTGATTATGTCCAAACAAAAAAAAAAATTAATTACTCAACTGATTATAAAAGTTTCACTCAATTTTTTTTTTCATTTGAAATAATTTTGTATTTCCCAATTAGTAATAAAGTTTATTGAGAATATTATTATTTAAAAAAATTATACAAACTTCTTTTCCAAACATTTAAAATAACAAACTACTGTACGTAGACAAAAAATACCCATCATATAATTTATGTATAAATATATATTATTTAACTTATTAATTTTAATATGTATTTTATATTCTAATATATATTTTACGTGAGTGATAAATTTAATAACTTATTTTTGTGTATACATAATATATTTGTTAAAATAATTATTCGAAAAAATAATAGTGCAAATCCCTTTCCTAGGTATTATTATTATTATTATTATTTAGGAATTAAACTTAATTAATGGTTGTTAATGAAAATGAAAATGAAAGATTCATTCCCACAAAAACATGGAAAGCATTATGCAATGCAAGAAATAATAGAAACAATGAATGTTTAGCAATACATATATATACCTTGCTACTCCTCTGTATTTTGAGACTCCTCTTGAGAATCCACTGCTTTTTCTGCACATCAACAACAACAATAATAATGAATTAATGATCTACATGCATATTCATATGCCTGCCATTTATATCCGCAATAAAAGAAATAACAAGAAAGAGTAGTTAAACCTTCTTAAGGATCCAATATATTCTTCTTTTGACTGTCCCTCCATGTCCTTCAGCTCCTCTTCGTAATTTGATGCCTAATATTATACAAAGGAATTTCTAATAATTAATTAAAGAGTAATTTTTCTTATCAAAAGAAATGTGGGATAGAAGTTCGAATCCGAGACTTCTATTAGAAAAAAGGGAACAAATGTTATTTGAGTTACAGCTCGTTGACAAGTAAAGAGTAATATTAAGTAATTAATAAAATTTCAGTCAATATTAGCCAACAACTTAAAATTGAAATTTTATTTATTTAAGTTTCGAATGTTTAGCTTTTAAAAAATATATATGAAGTTATATTTATATTTAATTTTTAAAAATTCTTGATTGTGTGGTATAGAATTTTTATTTTTAACGTTTTGAATGTTTTCTTCTTAGATTTAATTTGTTGGTTAAAAAATTATTGATTATCTATAATTTTTTTTAATTAAATAAAATTTAGAATAATAGGAGAAAAGAGAAAGAATGAAAAGAAAAAGAAAAGAAAGAGTAATTACAGGAAAATTGAGGATGGTGTGTTGGCCCCAATACTTCAATGCAGCCAAGTCATAAGCACGTGCAGCCGCTTCTTCATCATCATATGCTCCTAACCATAACCATAAACAATCCCCTCTTATTGCTATCTCATTTAATCATCCACCTCTTTCAACTCTCAACTTTCCATCCCAAATTAGATTATTACCACAATTAATCAATTATATATGGACCAAAATATTTTAAAACGACACGTATTAACAAAAACCTTACTTAATTCTTTGATTTTATTAATTAAAGCACATTTATTAGTAGTAGACAAGTGTCTAATATGTATATGCTAATTAAGTCTCAAAGTCCATTCCATACCTAAATATACTGCACATTCATCCAGTTGTTTAGCATTGCCATCATCACCACCATTCATCAACCAACAACACATTCCAAATTAAACAACATCATAATTAGTGAACCCAAAAAAATAAAATAAAATAAAAATGAATTCATGTAAATAAACATGATATACCTTGTCTTCCTTTCTTGGTCTGTGATTCATTCCAACAATTCTTGTCCCACAAATGAGCCTCATATCGTCCCGTCCACCGATGCCTATATACAAATTAAACACAAATTTTGTATAGAATTAAAAGCATAAATTATGAAAAAGAAATTAAAGAAAGAAAAAGATATATATAAACCTAGTGACACCACGGTAGACAGAGCTTCGTTGAGGAGGTGAATCTCTTGGAATGGTTTTGCGAGTTCTTTTTTTCACAACTTTCTTGGATGCTGTGGCTGTAGAAGAAGAAGAAGAAGTAGTAGTAGTAGTAGTGCTACTATCATTAGTGTTAGTATTCTTGACTATGGGGCTTTTCTTGTGTGGGATCTTCGCCATGATGAATGAATGAATGATGTGAGAGAAGAGAAGAGATGAGAGGAAGAGAGAATGAATTAAGCAAAGCAGAGTAGTGTGGGTGGCATACACAATTGAGGAAGATACTTATTATATTTATATATCAATGTATGACCAAGTCTCATCCAATAAGAATGGCATTAATTAGTAACAATATATAGTGGTCGAGAGTGAAAAAAAGTAGGTCTAATAAATCCTTATATGTATATATCTTCACCCTTACTATCCCCATCTAATCCCTCTTATTACTTTCTAGTTTTCATCAGTTTTTTGAAGTCTGGTCGGTTCAATCAGAAAAATCTATGGTCCGGTTTATTAAAGGTAAAAAAATCGAATTTTAGAAAACCGAACCGGTTTTTAGCATAAAAATGGTTTTTAACTTCTTTTCAAAAAAATTTATATTATCTTTTAAATAATTTTATTATGAACAATACTACGGAACCAACGTTAGGGAGACATTAGGAGCCAATAATTAAGTTATCATCTAAACTTTATATGAATTATCATTCATAACTCATATATTTAATATTAAGTTATCATCCAAAATATTTATTTGAGTTATCATCTGTAATATATATTGACTCCTTATTGGTCATAATGTGTTGGTTCCCTAGTCTTTTTCTTTATTATATACTTAAATAAATCGATCTGACTTTAATCAAACCATCAAATTATTAAACCGGTCTCTATATCGGTTCAACGACGGTACAACTCTCCTAACCTTGCTTTTTATTCTATTATTATGTAAAACGTGCAAAATGTTTTATCAATCTTGCTTTGCTTTTTGGAATCAAAATCAAATATCCGTCCATAATACTGATGATATACTCTTTCATTACAATATTAAAAAAGGTTAATATTTTTAGAAATAATTGTTAATAATGATTTTCTAGGCTGCCTACAATATCTACTACTATCACACTAACAACAAGTGATTACTTATCTTTTTGGTGTTAAGACTTAAGAGCCAGAGACTCAATATTCATCACTCACTTACCGAGTTTTTAACTTCTTATAAACTTTAATGGGGACTGAATATCTAATTAGATGTTTAAAGAAATTCGCTAACTTTTAGTTGTATTATTATGTGAAGAATTAGGTTTTAATTAGTTTAATTTTTATAGAATGACATGTAAATATCTAATAAATAAAAGTTTTATTTTTTTTTAGAGATAGTACTAATAACGGTAAAAATATTTTTTATCTATTATATAATAGAATTTGAATACCTATGTGAATATACTGAATTTAATATATATATATATAATTCATTTTATATTATCGTATTAATTTCTTTTTTTTACTTTTTTTTATGTTAAAAAAGCCAACATAATTATTTCAATTTTTATTTTTTTAAAATGATCCGATGGAATTGATGTTCTGATGCAACAAATTTGTAGTAGTACTTTGATGGGCCAGAAATTGATAAAAGAAAAAAATATAGTATTGCTATAAAATATTGACTTAATGAAATTAGTAGTGAGATTTGAATAAGAAATCAGGATGAGCTGTTAATGCAGTTGGTAGTTGAGTGAATGAAAGGATAATAGTAATAGATATGGTTGTGATCTGATATATTGAGGAATGAGGATGGAATTTTGGGGGAAAAAAAGAAGTGATTTATGGTGGACGGTACTACCAAAAGGAAAAAGCCATTAAACATTAAAAATGGTATGAATGAAAAATGAATGGACGGTATTACCAAAAAACCTTCATTCATTTCGCCATTTGGACGGCAACTTTTTCTGCTTTTTATTATCGCCGTCTTTAAGCGGTGTCTCTTCTCCTTAATTTTATTATTAATCCTTATTAATTCCCCTTCTTCTTCTTCGTTTTCATTTTTTACTAGTGTTTTTCTTTTTTTCCTTGACTTTGCTTATGTCATATATTTTGTGTTCGTTTTACAGATTTATTCATTTGTTATTTTCTTATCTATATTAAATTTACTTATAGAAAAAATATTTAAATATATGCACTACATATGCTACCTTATAATAAATACAAATATTATATTTTTAAAAAAAATTGGTAACATAATAAAATGATTAATTAGTTGCCAAAAAAAAATAGAAGAATAATTAGAATGATATTAGTTTCTAGCCCAATGCGTGCATGTTGTGTTGTTTTTTCCCTATGATTTTTGGTATGTTATTATTAGCTTCTTATTCCTTTTAGTTTCCTTGGATGAAAAGTAAAAGTTAATATATATTCTTTACAAATCAAAACAAAGTTATTTGGCAATGTTAATCATGTTTAAGCAAGTGGGGCTATGATTTTATTCATATTCCCTTGCAATTTTATAAACCTATTATATATTTAGTAGATAGATTTTTATGATCAAACTATATACATATATATTGAATATATTATTTAGGTTTGTTAAACAAACTTTGGTATATAATATAGTTTTATTCATGTCCCTACTTAAGATTATTAGTTGAACTAAGTTAAGTATATCTAGCTAGCTACCACATGTCTTCTAAATCTAGGTCAATAACACAGCTTTCAATTATAAATCTAGCTATATATGAGCATACTCAATTACTTTTGGCCACACTTCATTGGTCATACTATGTTAATTAGCTTCTAAAATTGGAGCACTTGTCTCCTTTAGTTCAATTCTATCTATGCTACCGTGTTTATTTGGTGCAACTAATTCCCAATCAATACATGTGTCTTCTTTTCTTAAAACATTAAATCAAATTTTTAGAACCATAAGTTATACTCAAATCTCACTGTTTTTAAATCCTATTATCTTTCATGAATTTTCACGAATATGTGAAAATTGTATAATAAGAAATAAAAATTGTATTTTTTTTACTATTTTAATTGAATCTTCAAAAAAAATAGAGAACCAAAAAAAAATGCTCTTAATAATAACAACCAAATAATTTATGTTAGCTAGTCATATTACCTTTTTTTTTTTTATCATGAATTGGACAACCTCCAATCCTAATTCCTAAGTATCCCAAGTCCCTCATCCACCCAACACACGCGTCCTTTTATAGGGTTTGAACCCTTGCGCAGTATATTAAGAGGGTGAAGGAATCATCCACTTGGATATTGCCTCAGCTGCGCTAGTCATATTACAAATTAGCTGTTATGGTAATTGTTTTTTGGTAACCAGCTTATGGTAAAAATTTGATTTTTTGTAACCTAAGGGGCCTAAGCCCAAATCTGTTATGGTAAAATTAAACCGTCGTATTAGCTTATTCGGCCGAAATGGGCCGTGGAGTATGAGTAAGCCCAAACTGAAATGGACCTTAGGCCCAAAGAAGAAGTGTGAATTTGCGGATAAAGTGGTTGAGAATTTTGAAAATGAAAAGGGAGCGCGGCACGCACAGTCTGTGTTGTTTCCAGATCCACCCATCATCAGTAGCCGTTGTTCTTCTTCTCTTCTCTTCTCTTCTCTTCTCTTCTTTCGCTCTCCCAAGTAAGTTCTTCCTTTTCATTCTCATTCATATATCATAGTCTTATTTTATTAGGTAATTCATCACATCCACAATTCCTCTAAATCTGTTTAATTCCTTCGTGATTGATGTTGTTCTTGTTCTTACTCTTGCTTTATACATATAGCGATTTGATTTTACTAGAGAATTGAGAAATATTTGAATTTGAAACTGGAATTAGAAAAATCATGGATTTTGATTGGTGTAGGAGAAGGGAATTTCATTAATTGAGAGAGATAGATAATGGAAAAATACGAGAAGTTGGAGAAGGTTGGGGAAGGAACATATGGAAAAGTATACAAGGCAAAAGAGAAGGAAACTGGACAAATTGTTGCATTGAAGAAGACACGTTTAGAGATGGATGAAGAAGGTGTCCCTCCCACTGCCCTTAGAGAGATCTCCCTCCTCCAAATGCTCTCTCAATCCATCTACATTGTCCGCCTTTTAGCCGTCGAGCACGTCGACAAAGTCCCTAAGTCCGCCCCCGCCTCCGCCGCCACCAAGCCCCTTCTCTACCTTGTCTTTGAGTACCTTGATACTGACCTCAAGAAGTTCATTGATTCGCACCGCAAGGGCCCCAATCCGAGGGTGCTTCCTCCTCCCCTAATCCAGAGCTTCCTTTTCCAGCTATGCAAGGGTGTTGCACATTGCCATAGCCATGGTGTCCTTCACCGTGACCTCAAGCCTCAGAACCTCCTCCTTGACCAGAAAAAGGGGATTCTTAAGATTGCTGATCTTGGACTCGGACGAGCCTTCACTGTCCCTCTCAAGAGTTACACTCATGAAATTGTCACCCTTTGGTATAGAGCTCCTGAGGTCTTGCTTGGAACCACCCATTACTCAACTGGGGTTGACATGTGGTCTGTTGGATGCATCTTTGGTTAGTGCAATTATATAATTTCAGTTTTAATTGATACTTGAATTTTCATGCCACTTGATTTGCCCCAATTGAATTTTGGTTTTTGCAGCTGAAATGGTGAGAAGGCAAGCTCTATTTCCAGGGGATTCTGAGTTCCAACAGCTTCTGAACATATTCAAGTATGACTATCACTTTCCAACAATCATTCTACTGACTTATAACTTTCATTCCTAGTAAAAGCATGTGGCCAGTTCCATCTATATCTTGCTATCTGGATACAATGATCTTCAATTTCAAATATTTCTTTTGAAAAAGGAGAGTTTTTCTTCTGCCTTTTTACTGTCATATTAACTCTTTGTTTTCTTCCTTTTCAATTTGATCTTTCTAGGATTTTGGGAACTCCAACTGAGGAGCAATGGCCAGGAGTTACTTCGCTTCGTGATTGGCATACCTACCCAAAATGGGAACCTCAGAACTTGGCAAGGACTGTGCCAAACTTGGGACCTGATGGAGTAGACCTTCTCACGGTTAGTATTCCTCTATAAAAGCAGTATTCTAGTGAGTTCTTAAGAATAGGATCCTCTAAATTGAGGATAGATAACTGTAAAGCCAGAATGTAGGACCTAATCACAATGAAGTTCTAATATTAGTTCAAAGGCTGAATTGGACTGGGCTTGAATAGCATATGTTAAAACAAGTGTTCTGCATAGTAATATTTCTAAAGTTTGAAGTGATCTGAAGTGATTTTTTAGGTATTGCTCAGAAAATATCATATACTGTGACACTTGAAATAAGTAGAATTCATGTTATCTTCAATTCGGCTATAACAATACTCACCTACATTTACTTTATCTTCTCTGCAAACTTAGGACTAACTGTATCAAAATATTTTTTGCCTGCAGAAAATGCTAAAGTATAACCCTGCTGAGAGAATCTCTGCCAAGGCAGCACTTGATCATCCTTACTTTGACAGTCTTGACAAGTCTCAGTATTAACAGCAGATGGTGTATGTCAATGTCTCAATGACAGTGTTATATGGAAGTAGAAATTTCTCTACTGAACCTTTATCACTCTGTTACTCATGTGGGCTGTGCATGATCACCATTGTCCTAGTGTACTTGAATATATGTTTTTATAATTTTTTTTTGTTTGGTGTCTTTTCCCATGTTATTTTAAAGATATTATCATTGTTGAATTAAATGAAGTATACTGTAATGCCATTCAAAATTTTAAGCATATGTTATGTTCTTGTTTAAGTTTGGGTATCAACAATACCAATTTAGTTGACTTCTAGAACCTTGCAGGTTCCTGAGTATTCTATTTTTAGTTAAAGTTCCCAACACAAAGATCACAAGCTTAATCATTTTGTCATAATTCCATACATCTTCAAGCATAGTGGCACCATCCTCTTGTCCTGTTGCCACCATGATCACATAATTTGAATTGACAGGGGAAAAAAATCTTGAAATAGAGACAATTTCCCTATTATTTATCTACAAACTACTTCATATATCTCAAAGTCTCTGTAATTGTTACATTGGCACAATGCCACAATCCTATAACACAACCAAAAATATATAATAGCCGAACGATCCATGCTTTAATTTGTCAAAGCCACCTAATAATCTAGAACTTTGCTTTTTGCTTTTTATGCTAATTAATTACTCCTAAGTCACTTGATTCCGGGAAGGTGCAGGCCTTGATATCGTCTTGTTGATACCACCAAAGAGTGAAGTCCATTGTTATCAGCAATAAAGATAAGGTTCAGGAAAACACTCAACACAAGGAACAATATTACGGGGAAAGAAATGAAATGTTCAACCAAGACAAATTTGGTGAACAAGAAAGAGAGACAAGTGAAGGGTGCTACGTGCTTACACTCAACTCAAGTAAATTTTTTAAAAATTTGTAATGTATTTGTGAGAAAAAATAAATAAATAAGTTTTTGAAAAATTGAAAAGGCAGGCTAATATTACATTTTTTTTAAAAAACAAATTCTTAGTATGTTTGTCCCTTTCTGCCTTTGTAAACTATAGTATAGAAAGTGCATAATGAGGAGCCTTTGAGGATTATTAAAGCTTAGTAAATGTATCATCAAAAGTCACTAAATACCTATAAACAATGAAGAATTGACTCTATAATTTATATATAAGCAAAATGTTAAGGAGATGTAAATTAAATTAAATAAAAGGAAAAAGCCACCTCAAGGCTTGTTTTCATTGCTTTATTTGAAGCTAAATAAACATGAGTACATAACACAAATTAAAAGGCTAGCAATTATATCATCATAAAATTAAAGAGTATCCTAAGACACCATGCCATTGAAACTGCATCGTTCTTTTGCAAAACCCACCCTAGAGAGTTTGGTATCATAAATGACCCTGTTATTCCTCTGCTGAAGATTCCCAATTATGGGAACTTCATGATCATAAGAAAGGCTTGCAAATGGCAAACAAAATTTTAAATCATGACTCCCATCTTCTCTCACTATTATTAATACTCCAGATGGATCCACATTGAGCACAGCATTATTATTATTATTACCCTCTTCACCCTCATATATCATTCTTATGTTAGGCACTGTCACTTGTTGAGTCCCCTTTAGATCTAAACATGTGTCAAGGATTGCCACCCCAGGAACTCTACTGTAACCTTTAAACTGTCTCAAGAATGCTTCCTTCAACATATTGTAGATTGATGGAGGCAACCTTGTAATCACTGTCCCTGAATCAATTACAACTTCACGTCCATAACCAATGCTTATACCTAGTACACCAACCTACAAAGATTTTATAACACTTAAATCAATTAGTGATAGGGTTAACTCCCATGAATTTTTCAAACGCTGATAAAAATGACCTTTAATTTTGTTAACGACAAAATGTCCACCAATTGTTTAAAAACTCCACAAAAGAGTCCAAATTTAGATATTTTTGTCATTTTTAACATATGATAGAAATATACTTTTGTCAAGTTTTTTGAATAAATGGTGGACATTTTTGTCGTTAACAAAATTGATAGTTATTTTTGTCCGCGTTTGAAAAATTTAGTGACGATTTTGATAGTTAACTCTTAAGGATATCATATAATCTCTTAAAAGAATTTCATAAATGTGAGACAATGGCAACTAACTAACCTGAATTCCAACGAGATTGAGCATGTAATGATTTGGTAAGAAAGGGTTTTGAACCATTTTGGTGTAAGCAATTGGAGTAAGATTGTTGAAAGCTAAAGGCTCATCACCAAAAACCAATGATCCAGAAGTTTCTCCATTCATTGAGAATGGCAAACAATAAGAGAACACTCCTCCAAACTTGTCACTACCTTGAGACGCCAATGACAAAGGACCTCTTCCTAAACCTAACACACCAGATGAATTACCAAACATGCCCTTATTCTCCCTACCACAACCAAACACAATGTTATTCAAAGACATGTCTCCTAGGGTAACGTTTTCAGTACCTAGTTCACCCATGCTAATGGAACCATCACCATAGTTAACAACATAGTCACAAGTTGTGTTATAATTATTTAGTTTATTACAGAAAATTGGTTGGTTTGTATTGTGTAGAGTTTGACATGGCTTTGAATTGCAAGGAACTGATTGGTATGAAGGAGAGGTTAATGGATTGAACAAAGACTCTTTCTGATTGTAACATGATCTGCATGGTTCACATTGGACCCATGAGATGTCACTTCCAGTGTCAACAATCATTGTTCTTTTTTGGTTACCTAGTTGTAATGTGACTACGTAGTTTAATATGTTAAAGTTTTGACCAAGATTCAATGGGATTTGGGATGATTTTGAAGCTTCTAATGATAACAAGTTTTGGTTATTGCTAGACATGATTCTTTGAAACATGTTTTGCATTGAACGAACACGAAGATCATCAAGCATTATCCTTTTCTTCCAATAATCAATTTTGATTTTTTGTTGTTCTTCTTCTGGTGGTGGACACTCTTCTTGCTCCTTCATTTCTAATATGATAGCACTATTTTTCCGTCCTGAGAATTTGGATTAAGAGAATTAATTAAGTATATTCTTATTAGCCTTATATTATTAAAGAATGGAATCAAGAAATTAATACAAAAACAAATGAGGAGATAAAAATAGATAGGAGGATTCGTTACAAATTAGTTTAATTATTTATTTTATACTATGCATATGTTGATCGTATTAAATACCATCGACATTAAAAAGTTATTTAAATCATGAAATACTTGGCGCGATACGCAAGTCTTAACCTAGCTAGTTATTGTTAATGAACTTACTTGAATCAGGGAGGATGCATGCCTGAATACTATGCTGTTGCTGTCGGTGGCGCCGTGAGATTTGAGCGTGGTTGAGCATCACCATGCTCTCTTCCAAAGAGTGAACTCTTCCTCCATTGTTAAGAGAAATACAGAACATAAGAAGAAACAATAGTAGTGGTAACATTATGGTTGTCACCACCTTGGCCATGATTATTATTAGGTAAGGAAGTGTTTAACAAAGATAAAGTTAATTAATTGCTTGGAAATGGAGATTCAGAAAGAGAGATATATAGAGATTGAAGGGTTAAGGATATGTAAATTATGATGAGTGGCTTTTGCCATCGCCATAACAACACAAGCCTCTACAACTTGTGCATGAGCTACCTCCAAATTATTTATTAGTTAGTTAAATAGATAGATCAGAGATATATATTTAGCAGTTAGCACCTCCACCACTCTTTAATTAAACGACTAATAATGCGTATTAGTTGATTTATCGATTATTAATAATTTATTCGAATTTCGGTGCTTATTAGTTTTCTTAAGTACTAGTGTAATTAAAGGATGGTTAACAAGCTAAGTAGTTATGTTAGTTAGCCGTTGGTAGTTATTATGGTTAGAGCAGTTGGTGTGTGTGCCAGATACAATTCAGTCTACTCAAGAACTCTATAGATATATGTTATGTCATGAAATGAAATATTGTTGAAAGAGCTTTTAATTTCCTAGGAGTTAATAATATATGAATTGATATTCTTATTATAACCTCTTACATAGTCCAAGGGCTCTCTTTTTTGCATAAGAGATAGTAAAATAGATAAATAAATATGTAGATTTCATGTATCTACGATCTTCAATTCCCATTGGAGATTATTTGTACAATATTTGGATGAAAGCTTATTAGTCAATGTTGCACGTATAAGATTTTTTTTTACCTAAAAAATGTACATATCAATATCAATATAGCTGTGTCTGGTGAGTAAGTTTTAAAGAATGTATATATAGATTATACTATAGATACATGTGAATTTATATCCATCATATACGTACTCTATAAAAATCTCTATACCATTGTGTTGTAATGGGAGGCATGAGACTCGGCCACTGAGACTCACACACTGTGAGATTTAAATAGGTTTGTGTATTGAGATAGAGATTAAAAGATAAAGATTAAACTAAATTGATAGAACATAAATAAATGTTACTATTAAAAAATATAATGTTAATTTATGGTATTTGAATAAAAAAATATTATTAAAATTTCAATCTCAATCTCCAGTCTCTCAATCCCTCCAATTTGGAGATACTGAAAATACTGAAATTTTGGAGACTGAAAATTTTAGTTCCATTCAATAAACACAATATTGAGTCTTAGTCTTCCAGTATCAGTTTCAGTACTTAAAAACAAACACACCCTTGTATAAAAAAATTCTAACTGATTCACCTTTTTTTTTCAATCAACAGTAATAATTTCTCCTAATTATTACTGTTGTTGATGATCTTAATTTTAATAAAAAATTATAATTTTAATTGTCAATTTTAATTATATATAATTAACTGCTGAAATTATTGAATTATAAAAAACAATGAAACATGGTTGTATCCCGGTATGGGTTTTTTGGTCATTATCCGGGTATGGGTTTAATTGGGGTTTGGATAGGTTTGTTTGGGCCAAGTAACAAAATTGTTTTAAAAAAAGGGGCTCTTCAAATATTTTTGCCTCCTTAAGTCCATATTATTCTGTGTCCAAAAAAAAAAGTCCTTATTAATTAATTATTATTCTATATGGCGATAGAGTATATCTAGTAGACACTTGTGTTTTGTCGTTTTCCCAATATTCTACTATCTTTGCCACTTGTTAATTGTATGTATACGACATAACGTTAATTAAATGGAAATTTATTGGGTACTAATATAAATTGATATAAATATAGAAGATTTTTGTATAATAAATTTTATATTTTATAAAAATTAAAAATTAAAATAAATTTATAAATATAAATTTTTATAGGCACCCTAATTAAATATATTGAAGATCTATCTTCACTTTGCTTAAGGAGAAAAAGAATTGGACCTAGTTTAGTAGTAGCTACAAGACAATTTATTAGTTTGAAATGAAGTGAAGTTTGGAGTGAGTAGTACCCTCTCGTTTTCATCTCATCCCATCACTTTCGAGTTAAGTAAGGAAGTATATATTATTCTTCCTTCGGACTTTCAAGATTTTCCTCATTTAATTTGTTTTAATTTGTCCCATTGAATCCAATAAACCACTATCCGTCCTTCTTCTTTTTCTCTTGCATCATCATCATCATAATAATAATATATTTTTCTAAACCATATAATAATTTGTACTTGTAATGTTTGGAAATAAATATAAAAAAATATGATTAAACAATAAAATTCTAGTAATTGTTTTCTTATAAGCTTAATTGAAACATTAAGTTAGAGTATGTTAAGCATTTTTTTCTTTAACTAACATATAGATTGAATATGTATATATATAAAATATATATTCATTCATTATAAGTAAAAAAAAAAAGAAGCAAAAAACAAAAAGAAACACATACCATGATTTTTCTCTCTCATTCTATATTTTTACATGATTATGTGTTTTTTTTATTCTAGTGAATTTAATTAGTTTATTTTTATCCTATTTTTATATAGAGCAAGTGGTTGTAAATAAATTCAGCACCACATAAGCAAAATCAAAATTAAGAGAGATAATATTATAATAATGTGAAGATCAGCCAAACTAACTTTATTATAAAACTTAATCTCATCAAGGTTGATGAGGCATATATGCATGTTGCTAGGTATACTAAATATTCTTATCCATTGATTCTTCTTCTAAATAAAATCCTTATCTCTATGCTGATGATGGCCAGGTATGCATATATTGTAATTAATTAATTGAATTTTAAAAAAAAAAAGATAGCAGAAGTTGCAACCAATCTAGTGGATCCTACGAGGAAATGAGTGTCACATTCTTAATTAATTAATTAATTAATTAATTAATTAATCACAACAGTATATATAAGACAAAATGATCAACTTGACATAATTGAATATGTACTTACAACTTTTTGGAGTTCTAATTTGGATCACATACACAAGCTTATTATCAATTTTCTCCACTCTCCCATCTTTACTTAATGGTCAACCATAAGTGTGATTTGGGTATTGCCACAATTTCAAATAATTATTTTGTGTTCTCATTCTGTATCCAAGAGTGACATGCCTACATATAGAACTTAATTTTGTGGCTCCAATTTAATGCAAACCAAAGGAGTTTAATTTTATAACATTCATCATTTGTGATTATTACTACCGTTGATTATTATGAACAAGCTAATAAGGACGTATGTCAATGGATTTTTATTTGAAAAACCATACTGAGTTAGAAATATTCAAACTCTTACATGATACTATTATATTATTGTGAAATTCAAATAACACTTGGGAAAAAAAAGAAGAAGGAGAGAACCGCAATTGAAAACGAAGAAAGGCGAAATAAACTTTGCAATAGGAATTCTGAAAATGTAGTTAACCTCTTTGGACATTAATGGATGGATATGTTTCTATTTGGATTTGTTGACTTTACTTATTGGTATTTGGTACCAATAAAAATAAATACATCAGCAAGTCCATTTTGATGTTCCACAACTTTGACTTCATTCTCATCTCACTTTACGACCGTCCACATGTATATTTCATGCTTTCATGCATCCCTCCACCTTTATTTTCTGCTTTCTTCTTTATTAATTTAATTAAATTTATCTACTCTATTAATAATCATTCAACTTGCCCTTAATTTTACAAATTTTGTGCTTCAAGTTATAACAAGTTGTTGGCGTTATTAATTTATTATTATGCATTTATGCTACTAAGCTTGACAACAACAACATGCCAGCATTTTGAAAGATTCCACTCCATTCCCCATAACTTACCATCACTTTATTGTTCTCAATTTTATTTTATACTTTTAATTATTTCAAAATAAAAATATACAAATATAAAAAAACTAATAATAGTGGTAAAAACTTATTTTGTATAAACCATACTCCACTTCTATTACTAAGACTATATAAAAATTAATTAGTGTGAAAATTTATACAAAAGTTTTATCTTATTTTATGTGTGTGAAAAGTAGAAAGACAACTAGACATAGCATTGTCTTTGGTGGCTGAAGTTTATCCATTAGGATAAAGGAAACGCATGATAATGAAAAGGAAAAAAATAAAACAAAAATGAAAATAAAATTAAGATGTTACATTATCCAGAAAAGATCCAAAAATGGTGGGACCCATGGTAATAGATTTCACGAGCTTACGTGTTAAACAATCCCACGAGATGCTTACACGTGTCCATTCCACCCTGTTACGCAAACAACAAAATACAAGAAGGTTCATGAACCGGGACCCACACTTTATCCATATCCTCGCACGTGATGCCACGTGCCTAAGAACCCTCACCACACGGCGGCACATTACGCCGTTT